>WURT03032699.1:0-15177 GCA_009936505.3 Holothuria glaberrima | reverse complement strand
TTTCCCTACTCCATTGCTTATGCTGAGCACCAAGCACAATGGCAGTAGGTTCAATTTTTAAAGTCTTTGGTATGACCTGGCCAAGATTCGAACCCCCGACCTTCCGGCTGCAAGTTGGATGCTCTAACCACTTGACCATGCAGTGAGCTTGTCTCTATCTTAACCCTTTCAGGACCACGCCCAATACACAAACCCTCCCCCTGGACCAACCACTTTGTTTCGTGTAGTAATGACGATGTGAATACAATTTCGGTCTTCGTTTTCTCTATGAAATCACCTTCCTACAAAAAAGTGTTGCCCACAAGTTTTGTTTAGAATTCAATAATCTTTTATTTGATACCAAGATATCTTTTATAAACCTTTTATAAACTCCGGGGTCCAGAAACAAGTCTTGGCCGAAATCCTTTGTAGTTACATGCTATATTGTACATACGCCGTACAGTTGGCCATTTGGTTAGGCTTTGGGATAGTTTCAGTGAATGTTATTCAAACGTGTCAATAGCAACAGGCACCATACCATACATCACACAACGGGAAAATTTGTGCTATATACAAAGAACGTAGACTCCAAAGTGATGGCGCTATGTACATATTCATTTTCTCTATAGAAATATGCCTAGTGTGGCTGTCGCTGATCGGCGACCATGGTCCTGGTGCTGGTGTCGCCGATCGGTGACCATAGTCCCAAAAGGGTTAAAGGATGGTGAGGTATATAGTAGATTGGAGGGAGAGTCAATATCCTAGGTCCCCCCTCCCTTTTTTCCCTCAGATTTGCAGATTTAATGCAAATGCTGACAATTTCATTTTCACTTTTTTTTTCTGAAAATATGGTAAGGCTGGGATATTGTATGAGCCTGAGAGCTTCTTCTTTCCATACTTTTCAGGCAAGGCCCTTGATATCCTGCCATAGAAGGTGCTCTTTTGTTGAGGCTTTGCCCTCATGAATGACTCACCTACCTTTGTCCAAATCCTGGGTGCCCCTCTCCCCTCCCAATGATGGAACTGTGAAAAGCATTGATAAGTTTAACTGATGCCTTTACAGAAGGATGAGGTAAGGCTGAAATTTAATACTCGTCGTATCGTCCGAGACAAGTAAAAATTGTATCGGACAACCACTTTCTCCCTTCGAGCTTGTCCGAAGGACAAGTAGATTTTGTTGCAAGTGAACAGTTTACTAATTAGCAAGAAATTGTTATACAAGTCTCCTTAAGAAGTGGTATTGATACATTGGTAGAGACTGTTATTCATCATTGAAACAAAAAAGACAAGAAGGTGGGAAAGAATACAGAATTTGAAAATGTCTGTTTACTATGGCAGCAACATGAAATGCAATTGTTCACCTTTTGTAATAGTCACTTTCATTTGGACTACCAAAAATTTTTTTGGACAACCAAAATTTAACTTTAGGTTGTCCGATGAACAACCTGAATATTTTCTTGAAAATCAGGCCTGTGAGGTGTATGCGACTGCAAAGACCCTTTATTCCTGTTCTCATGTAGAGGGAACTATTAAGTTGACATTTTCTTTGACAGTCTTTAAGAACTTTGCAGCGTGTGCATTAAATGCATAGATCCCACCATGGAATTATAACCCTTACTGTACTTCCATGCTCCCACGTACAGTAATCTCAACAGTGGCTTGCCTCAAAGCCAAGCACCAAGCATCCTCTGTGATCTGTGCTCTCCAGCTTGTCCCTAATTATATAGAATGTCATGATTGTTTTCACTAATATTGAACTTTCAAAACTTGATAAATCATCATATATGAAAATTTTCATCCCATAAACAATTTAATGCCGTATCTTTTCATGTTCAGTAATGCACATAGTTGTCATAATACAATTGTAGAAGTGCCACTATGGGCTGCTGTACTATATGGGCCTTGAATATTGTCAGGTACT
This sequence comes from Holothuria glaberrima, assembly GCA_009936505.3. NCBI lineage: Eukaryota > Metazoa > Echinodermata > Holothuroidea > Aspidochirotida > Holothuriidae > Holothuria > Holothuria glaberrima. The sequence continues at coordinate 13,277 of WURT03032699.1, read as the reverse complement.
GACATTTATTTTCATATTTTATTCGTTTGTGAAATATTTTCATTTGGTAGAGGAATGCACATTTCTCTCTCCCCACAATGTAAATACATGATGTAACACTCTCTGCTTTCAGTTTTGCCATGCTTTCCTTTCTGTTTCTTTTCTTTTTAGTTTTTTCTGCCTCCTTTTGGCCTCCCAAGTAGATGTGTGGGTGGGTGGTGCCCATTGATGTGTTAAGACGTAGTCTACAATACGCTGCGTTTAAAAAATTGATAGCAAAACGTGTGCATTTCCTTTCTCATTACTTTGTTTCAAGGAATGCTGTGAAAAATTTTGATGATAGTGTTTGATCATGCTGTAAGTTGCTATGTACACAACCGTTGTGTAAATTGTAATTTACTAAAACTGAACTACATAATGACTTTGCACTTCATTCAGATAGGTAGCAATAATATGTTTGTACTGCACATATGGTACATACTGTGTATGTTCTTCATAAAGACAACGTTTACTTGTGATCAGCATGTGATAAGCCTGTGCTTAGGAATTCATGAAAGTTTGAAGTGCTGTATATATACTGTATACTTACAGATATCTGTTAGCAGAGAAATTTCAATTGACAGTGCCTGTTAGGAGTTAGGTACTAATAATAACTACAACTACAGTAACTGTAATGATCCTGTCAAGAATAGATGGGAGGTTTAGGAAATTTGTTTTGATTCTTGAACCTTTTCCTGTCTACAAATGGAATGGAAGGGAGCATGAGATTGACGTGTGCCATTCTATTAATGTTGTTTCATCTACGTCACGACTGAGTGCCGTACCTCTGCATGCTGGAGAAGTGTATACTTTTGGATATATGTATGCGAGGGAGAGGTCAGGATTGTGAAATGTTGAATTCGTGTGGAATACGTTTGCATTCATGTATTAGCATAATGGTTTGGATCGCCATTATCAGAATGAGACTCAACTAATGGGATGTTCAAGTTAATACTTATGGTAATAATTTTGTGGTCAAAATTTTGCACTGCAGTTTTGAGGGATTTTTTTTTTATCATAAAATCAGTGATAACTCCATGGTTGTTTCAACAAAGTATGCTACACTTCATATTTTGCTTTTTGTCGCACTTTTTCTGCATTGTACAAATGTGGCGTGATATGGAATAAATTTTTTCCCTGTTGTAGATCTTTTGTAGTGTACATTGAAAGATCGCACGTAGGCACTAAATTACTGTGAACAACTTGTGTGACAACGTGTGGGAGGTGTTTCTTCCGCCATTTAAAAACAGCAGAGCATTCTTCAGTCTTGAGTATGACAACAAAATAATTGAAACTTTTAAGGAAGTGGTGAGATTACAAGGTAATTAGAAAAAGAGACAGCATTATTGTGCATCTTTGTAAACTGTTCTCTTGGAGTGTTTTGTTTTTTGCCAGGCTGAGTAATTGTTTTGGCTTTCAATTTGAAATTGTGGCTAGCTAAAAAACACTGAAAGCTGCCCGAAATGGAGAGACAGGTTGTGTTCAGCGTTCACTTCTGTGTGTGAAGAATACGTGGCAGTTTGAGTGATCATGGCACGGTGGGAGCCATCTTGATTTGGAAGGGAATAATTTATCATTTGCTGTATTGTCTGGAGTAAGTTAAGAAATCTCAGTGAGGGAACACTGTATGTGCATTGCATAAAATCTTAAGCAAATGTGGTGAGTTCTTACTTTCTTCTGTAAAAATTGAGAATTTTTTTTTTTTTATATTTAATTTAGGCTTGGCTGTTGTATTTTAAAATATTGCAGATAATTAAAATGCCATATAATGCATGTCACTTTTCCAAGTTAGAATTTATGAGTGTAAACTTGTTGAAGAGCTCAGGGCATAATGGTTACTAATGTACATATTTACGGTAGTGTTAATCAGTAACCATTACAGTAAGAGTAAACATTGATTTTGGTTATTAAGTGACGAATAGGCCACTATAGGCTGTCCATATTGTTACAGATGTAAGTGAACAAATTGGATCTGCATTTTTGTGTAATCAGTGTACATTTTTCTGATTTTGCAAATGATGTTGTTGGAACTAAAACATGAGGTTACAACTTTTCCTTTTGGAAACATATTCACTTAGTAATGCAAAAATTCCAGGGAAAGGCACAAATCCAAAATGGTACATGGTGTGCAGAATTCTTACTTTGATGATGCAAGGGCTAATGAAAGGCCACCTGTTCATGCCAGTATTTTATGTTACCACAGGTTTGGGAAATTGTGGGGTTCTTATATAGCCCTCAAAGAAACTAATTGTGTATGGGAAATGGCCACTCATGTACAGTCTAGCTGCCCAACAAAGTCTTTTATTATGAGTCAGTGTTGAACACCTACCATACAATTGTTTTGAAAAATTCTGCAGAACTAGTGCGCACAAAAACTTTCAAATGCGATAGATCAGGCTGTGATTTTATTTTGTAAGATGGACTCTTGGTTCATACTCTGTTTATGGCAGTGTAACACATAGTGACCTTAATGCAGCAAACAGCAGACATATTTTACAACATGCTGTTCATCGATACTGTATTTGACAGCCTTTTTACATTGATTTGCTTTTTGGCTAAGAACATGATTGTGTAGTGTCTGTTCTTTTAGGTCAGTTTGCATGACAGACCCATGATGCAGAGGTCCAAAAGCTCAGAGGCTGGTTACTTGGTTCAATTCCAGGGACATAGCTCCTTTGGGGAGCAGAACTCCTCTGGGAGTAATGTTTGGTTTTTGCTCATTTGCTTTTCCTAAAGAGTCAAGGGGGACTTGAAGAAAGAGAAAAGTTCTGCAAATTGATATGTGACAGTTTTTGAATATATATTTTGACAGTGTTAGAATATATCTTGAGTCTAAACTAGCCTTTAGTCCCCTTTAGGAACATAAGGAAATAGTTTAAGTGGTACAGTAGGCAGTTAAGGGTAGAAATTTCTGTGAGGTCCCAAATTGTGAGGTCCCAAATTGTGCTGAATACATCTAAAATTGTATACAAAGGCATACATGCTCTCGTGGTGTACGTGCAATATTATAGCATGACTATGGTACTCATGGATACTGTTGGAATGTGAAAATCCATTGTGCATACAATTTTGGGCTGTCAGGGCTTCTATTACATACAGTATATTCATGTTAATATAAAGAGTTCACACCTTAAAATATTAAGTCCCAGCCTATGTTGTAAAATATGCCACTATCATAATGCAGTATATAGACAGTTTAAGAATAAGTAGTACAGAGTTGGCCAAACCAACATTTGTTTGCAGCAATTTTTCTTGGTCACAACTTGCTAAACAGAAGTAAAATTATTACTTACGGTACATGAGTTTTATGGCACTGTATATTGTAGCTGGTATAGGGTTCTTCAATTGTAAAGTAGGTCACTGATTTGAACTAGTATCAGGGAATCTGCAAGTGGTATTGTCTTGTTTTCAAAATATTTTTAAGGGCACAAATATTGCAGATGTCAGAGCAAACCAAGGGCAAATTTGTTTACATACATAACACCAATTCATCAAAAAAGAGCTTGTCACATGGCTAAAATGTCTAGGTATATAAATTTTGTAAAGAGGGGTAACTGCATTTACATTACAGTATTAAAGTCTCCTGAAATACTGTTACCCAAGACATACAATATTGCCTGTAAACATGACTAAGTCAAAAATAATCACATGCAGTTGACATTTTGGCACTAGATTATACTGGTACAGTATATCAATAGGCACCTTGTTAGGTGTAGGGAAAGGGCGGGGAGGGGAAATGAGGTTGTAATATAGTAGGGTCTTAATTTTGGTCCTTGTGATGAAAAGTTTGTATATGCAACATGAATACTATATTGTGACATTTTTATAACTTAGATAAATATAATTGCTTGTAATATTTAAAGTTAGTTTTGGGCTTCAAGTCTTGGCCATTGGGGTTTGGGGAGTAACTGAGGGGCTGGCAGCGTGGCGATTGTCATTTAAAGCGTTCAGTTGGTTCTGTGGTTGATTCTCTTTAGCCTGCTACCTGTATAGCCGATTTAGTTCAAATCATGATGGGCCAATTTTCTATTTCAAGTATAAATGAAAACGATGACTGAATAATGAGATTTATTTTAACACCGGATAAATTAGAAGTGTTTCTCAAAGGGAAATATCCACAAAAATGCGAAAAGAAAGGAGATGAAAGGAATTTTTAAATGTCTGTTAACAAGTTCAAAGATGATCCAGTAAAGTAGGAAGTAGAACACAGGGCGTAAGTGAAATGTTGGAACTATGCCGTTCGGGAGTATTGAAATATCAACTGAGTAGTGGGTGTGGTTACTTTGGACGGTTGCGCATAGATGTTGCAGACAGCGCCCTCAAACTCAGACGGTTGCTTTTTTTGCACACCATACCACAAACTTGTTCATATGGATATATATTAAAACACAAGGAAGTAAGGATTCCAGTTAATTCAGTTTCGTTTAGACCTGCATGTACAGTACTGTGGGCAAGAGTGATACTGTAGACTATAGAGTGTGTTACAGATAATGTGTGTTAATATGTGCAAGATGGTTAACTGTTAGTCAGCTTCATGCAGTGTGCAGTACATACAGGTTCCACAATCGGAAGTTTGTGCTATTTCTGGGTAAGTGCCATGGAGACATTATGAAGTGGAAAAAATTCAGGCCTTGAATTTTGAGGTGTGTGAGTGCAATTGGTCACCATCACTCGCCTCAAACACTGTGAGAAGTGCAAATTTTTGCACACCTGGATAAAAAATGGGAATTAGTGAAATCTAATTATTAAAGTTTCATAAAACAGCACACCTGCCACACTCCTTAGTTTCCTGAGGAGTGTGATTTGTAGCACACCTGGAAAATCTAAAACTCAAGGCCTGAAAATTTTTAAGTTATTGCAAATTGAATATACTGTATGTACCATAATGCATATTCCCCCATACTCTGCTATGCAATGCGTACGTACAAGTTGAAAATATTGTGTGCTAAAGGTAGTTGTTCCCCTATTCTGATATTGTGTAACATGCATGCGTAAACATAAGAAGTAATTTGAACAAAACTAACTACTTCCTGGTTTTAAGACCCATACAATAGAACCCCTTTCTTGTGTAGGTTCGTCGTTTGTTGTACACGATGGGTGCTGGTACATTATGGGCTGCACAACAACAGTTGTAAATTTTGCAGTAAGTGGTACTAGCCCTTACCCCATCTCCGTGAAATATTTCATGGTTCATACTATGCAGCTGATCATGGTAATAGCTACTGTATCATTGATAGTGTTAGGAGCTGTTACACCCAAATCTGGCATACTGTACTGGAAATCAGTCCTTGCACAGATTTGAAAATAGTCAAAAAACCTAGTTTTGATTCAAATTCACATAAGCTGCTATTTGATATCAAGTAGATAAGTGTTTCTGCACAGATGCTATGGTGCTGTTGTGACACAATGGCTTGTTGAATTCGGAAGTGATGCACTCATCTTCAGGGGGCACTCATCTTCAGAGCAGAAAAGAAAAAAAATTAAAAAGTGTTTCATCTCCTTTATATTTGCATTGAATGTGAATGGGTCAAATGTTCTGACATTTGGCAGTCTACTTCAGAATGATGTAAAAATGGAACTAAAAATCTACTGAAGCTTTGTCATTCTGCTGGCAATGAAGTATGGGTGATTGGAAATTGGAAGCATTTTCAGCTAGGTAATCAGCAGGGTGGGGTCCAAAACATTGCCAGTGTTATTCTGTGGTAGATGGAGCTATTCAGTCATATAATAGGTGAGGTAAGAAGGATTCACAGATTAACACACAAGACCTGTAAGTTTGTTGATTTTGATCCACTTGACAATTTCTTGGAGGCAGCACTCTAAAGCATTACAAAGTTAAGAATTCTTGACTTGATCAAGTGATGTTTGTAGTTATATTTTCAAAATGGCATCATATATCTATACACAAATACTGGAACACAGTGCTGGCACTAGGTAACAGAATTCGAGGTGGAGATTTCTCTCTCCCAAAACATTTGGGAGGGAGGATGATTTTGGTTTTAAGAAGGGGCCTGGGGGGATCTGATAAGGGGATCTGGATAAGTTGCAACATGAAAAGTCGATTTATTCCCAAAAGGTTTTCCAAACAGGTGCTGGAAATTTCTGGACGCTTTTTTTAAACCTGCAGGATTTTTGAGAAAAGTAGGGAATCTTGCAATCCCTCTGCCTAATGCAAAGACTGCTGTAACATTAAAGGGAAGATGCAGTCCCCCAATTTGAATGAGTGTGCCCCGTCATCCTAGTTCAGGAATGGCTCCTTCAATCATGTGACAGTATGTTTGTCACTCATTTGTTAAATTCATGCAGAAAAATTCCTTGATTTACCTTCAATATTCAATGTTTGCATGCAGAAACATAATGGAAGATACTTGTGAGCAAAATAAGAGGAGGTTTGTAAGATGTAGCAAACTTCTCAAAATAAACTTGGGGCAACTGCCATCTTCCTTTTAGCTTCTGCAGGAAGCCTGTAAGTTATTAAGATAACATAGAAAAAGGAAAGTAGTCCTGATTCCAGAGCCAAATCTGTGTCAGGTCAAGATGAGTAGAACATACAATATGTATTAAAGCTGTTCCTAATGATGCCTCTCTACTTGATGAAAGAAAAAGACAGAAAAGTGTAAAGTTGGCCCTCATTCCCATCAAAGTACATTAAAAATGATCATTTTACAAGACATTTAGTATCTTATGCCTACGGTTGTGAATAAAAAGTAGCTAATATGCAAATGTGCGTTATGGAAACGAGAATGTCAGTACATTTGTGATGTTGTTCTTTGTTTATTTAACCTTCATTTCAAGGACAGTTTGCATCCTGAAGGGGCTCATTTTGGAAGTAAAAGTTGTCAAAATGTCAACATTACACTCAGAATTGCAAATTAGCAGGAAAAGTAATAATCAGTTTGTATGTAGGTTATCAAAGAGAAATACTGAAGGCTCCATGTCATAACTGTGAGCTGTTGCAGCTGCCTCATCTAAGCTGCAGCTGCCTCAGCCATACTTTGTTGTTACATACATTGTAATTGCAGACTTTGGAATTAAAGAGATGCCACTACTGTATCAGACCATTTATGGTTATGTCACTGTAGGCACTGGTTGGAGTAGAGCATGCACAAGAAGATGCAAGTTAGGTGTTGTGCATGTAAACACTGGTGCCGTTGTATGCAGAAAGTAGACAAATTAGAATTGGTTATGTCACTGCAGGCACTGGTTGACATAGAGCATGGGCAAGAAGATGCAAGTTAGGTGTTGTGCATGTAAACACTGGTGCTGTTGTATGCAGAAAGTAGACAAATTAGAATCTACTTTTCATTTTGAGGAAAGTGTAAGTAAGCCTTATCAACTCTTTTGCCAACCAACCGTGATATTATTTGTTTGTAGTTAGGTAGATGAGGTTTTTGGCTCAGTTTGTAACCATGTCCTTTTTTCCAGTTGCGGCTCACTGGCTTGTTTTGCCTACTCCAATGCTTATGCTGAACACCAAGCACAATGGCAGTAGGTTCCATTTTTAAAGTCTTTGGTATGACCCGGCCAGGATTCAAACCCCGACCTTCTGGCTGCAAGTTGGATACTCTAACCACTTGACCATGCAGTCAATCAGTTATTTGTTTGTAAGCATGAATGAGTCTCTTTTGTAGGCCTATAGTGTAAACAAACATGCATGCCATTTGCAACAGCATGGTTGAGGGAGCTGAAGCTTGGCTATTTTGACATGGAGCCTACTGTAACTGCAACACTCCATATTATTATCTCTGCATAGTTTGCTTATTATATACATCATGTGAGGTCAAAATTAGACAAGGTTTTTTGAGAACTTTACAATGCATAAAGATATCAACTGGACTTTTTGTAAAGGGATTAAATTCTAGTTCTGTCGAACATAACTACCGTTTTTGGTTGGATATATCCCTACAGTATAACATGACGGCTTGTGCCTATGAGCCGCATCTCCCTGAATGGGATCTTTCTGGTTGAGGTAACTGTCAAGTGTCAACAGTACTGTGTGCTTTTTTATGTTGTACCACATTTATGGGTGTTTTATATTTAGCTCCCAGTTGTAATTCATGTTCTAGAGAAAGCTTGTACAAATACTACAAGGACACTTGGAGACAGGAACACTATAATGAGCAGTATAAAGCACCTAGACATGCTGACTTACTGTACATAAAATAAATGAAAGGAATCTTGTGCTTTAAAATAGCTGATATAGAAACTTGAACTTTGCAACACACTTTTAGAAATACAGCTGTGTTTTGTAGGTGGTCTGGTGGATTTTGAGGTAGGGCTCTGCATTTGGTTCAATAACTTCACTATGGGAGAGACCAGGACCTGTTCAAGAGCAAATGATTAAATCCACAGTGTTAGCAAAAATCAGTGATCTGTGTTATAGAGTGTATGTCTAAAGACTCCACCAGTGATGTTATACAGTACAGAAACAGAATCCTGGTAAAGAGTAATTTGGTTGCAATACCACAGGTGAAACCACACAAGGATGGGTAGGAGAAGGGGGATGCGGGAGCTTGGGGGCTGCAGCCTCCTTGTAAAAGAGGAATATGTGCTCTCTTTTAGGCAAAATAACTGTTACATTTCAGGCAAACTTTCGACCTGAAGGCATTCAATTTTTGGTATTTTAAAATGCTCAGCCAATCCTCTCCCAATTAAAAGTAGTCCTTAACAGTAAAGGAGAAACCTTAGCTCATGCACCAGGGAGTTGCCAGTGAATTCCCAGTTTCACATAGTATTTGCTTAAAAATCATGTTTGAAATTTCTAGAAAGGAGGTACATAAGGGTTGGAGAATGGTGGAGATAGGACATCACGATGACATCTTCTTCTTTTGGCCTATGCCCCACCTAGTTCCGCAGAACTTTATGGGCGGGCGGTTTCGTAGTAAAGGCTATAAGATGAATTACGATGAGACCTGTGGTTTGAAATTTTTGCTACGTATACCTGTTAGTAAGAAACAGTAAAATGCAATGAAGTCAAAACTATCGAAGCAGTCTCACGATGCCATTTTGATATCGTCTTGTAGGGCACATTTATTCAACTCAAAGGACACCAAGAGGAGATTTTTTGTAATCTGGTGTATGTTTAGTTGCATTTTGTTCGGAAGGGCATGGAGGGCAAGTTGGCATTAAAATGTATGCCATTTTGTAGGGCACCAAAGCCATTTGCCAAAAGCAGTAGATATGAACCAAAGCCTCCTTGGCCTTTATTTATTTCCAGCCCAGGGACACTGCAGCGAACAACATGGAGTTAGTATATTGTCGTAGTGGCCTTATGTAGACATTCCTTCCGGTAAGATATGATCACTACCTCCCTTCATTATCAACTGTGTGTATTTTCTAGTGAAGGAGTCTGGGAGGTGTTTTATAAAGGCATATGAAGTGTGGGGGAGTGGTAGTGGGGGGTGCTGGTTGTGGGGAAGGTGGCACTGTACTTCTCAGAGTTTCCTGAAACCTCAAACTCCAAATTGGTCCAAATTCGTATGGTCTGTCCATCAATGCTTTACTTTCAAAATGTGTGTGAGCATGAGTACAAATCAAGATGGTCAGAGAACAAAAAAAAAAAAAAAAAAAAAAAATGCTTAACATTCTGAGACTGTACTCACTTCAATTTTAATCTTCACTTGCCATCAATGCTTTACTTTCAAAATGTGTTAGTACAAGTACAGATCTGTTCTGATGAGTACAAAAAATGCCTTCAGATTCTGAGACTGTACTCTTTCCAAGTTCAATCTATACTTAGCATCAATGCTTTACTTTCAGAATGTGTTAGTACAAGTACAAATCTATTCTGATGAGTACAAAAAAATGCTCAGATTCTCTGACTACATTCAAGTTTAAGCTACATTTACCATCAATGCTCGAATTTCAAAATGTTTCAGTACAAGTACAAATTTAGATGAGTACAAAAAATGTTTCAGATTCTGTACTCACTGTACTCACTACAAGGTTGATATACACTATGAAAGAGTTGCCAGAGTAGTTTGGTGATTACTGCCCTCAGTATTTAGTTACTATTTTGAAAAAAGAAAAGAAAAAGGATTTATAACCAATGTATATAGTCGACATGTCACAAATGTTGATACTCTGTGATTACAAATTTATGCATTTATAAATAGCACTTGCTTTTACCCACTTGTTAACATGCAATAACAATTGAGGATATGGTACAGTAGAAATCTATAAAGCACTGCATACTTATCTGGTAACACCTTAATTACCCTTCTGTGATTAATGTGCAACCGTGAATTACTTCATTGCGTAGGTTTTTTTTCTCCATGTAAGACCTTTTGTAAAATATCTTTTAAAGTGTTTCCTGTAAGTTTTTTTTTGTTGATCTATATGCTAAAAGTATTTAGTAAAGGAGGGAGAATCTCAAATAATGCATGTCAGGGATTTTGGTGAAGTTTAGATGGGCAGTAGAAATTCTAGTTTATAGACAAAATAAAAATGTTCTTTTGGCAAGATTGTCCCGTGACTCCCACATGTGACTGCCACACATGCTAGCTTTATTTCAAATAAGTTAAGAAGATGTACATGGTGTGATCATTTTTGTGGAGAAGTCATGCAATTTTGTGGAAAATCATAACAAGTCCTAGACACTTTTCCAAAGAGCAATTACAAAGGATTGTGGGATAGAGTTTTGATATCTGACACTCCCATTAATGGCATTCCAATGTGTACTTAAGCAATGCATACCAAAACTTTCCCATAATCCTTTGTAATTTCTATTTGGAAAGGGTCTATGATGTGAAAGTCACAGGATTTAAAAAAGATGGCGTAAATACAACTATGCTGATGCACATATGTACAGAGCTTTTTCATCCTGGATTTTAGTAACCAAGAAAAAGCAATAAAGTGACATTTGAATTTGTCATAATGTGGTCATGAAAAAGTCATGGAAAGGTCATGAAAACTCATGGATCTGTTGTCCTTACAGAGGAAGAGCACTATTTATAGAACATGAAATATTTACGATGCTGTGGAAGGTTGATGTACAGGCTGTTACTGCAGTAAAGTATTTCCTATTTTCTACAGGTCTCCCTTTGAGTGCCTCTTCTGAAGCAGTTTTGAAAACATCACATTTTTTTTGAATGCATGCCAACTTGGCAGCCGTAATTGCAAAATGTACTTAATTCCCCCCAACATGCCTGACATCACTTGAAGCTGTAGGCCTATGTGAATTCTGTCAAACAAATGCAGTTTCTTTCCTTACAGTGAACTGATTTATATTGATGCTCCCTTACAAAATTATGTCTCTCTGTTGTGCTGCCATGTCATTTTTTTACATAATATCAGAAAAAATTACTTGTATATAGTGTTCAAATCTTGTTGAAGTTTGTTTCTTTTAATGGGATTTTGGCGACCTTGAAATGTGCATTGTGCACATGTTTATTGGTTAATTGGCCTTTCTGGGAGTGGAACAACTTGCAAGTAATGCTGAAATTAGTTTTGTAATTGTGTTTTCTATGTTAAATTGTTTTTTATGTATGGAGGGTTCAGAAAAAGTTCTTCCAATTTTTTTTATTTATAAATATCAAGGAAATTAAGGAATATGCCATATGTCCTTGTGTGCTGTAGTCTATAGCTTTGGGTTGGAGACAGGCTTTGAAGCGTTAACACCTGTGCTAGTTGCGCTCTTAAGTGACACAAAAGTGCCCGTTGATACCTGAATTCTTTACATACAGGATCTGCTGGTAGCCATGTGAGACAGTTGGGGAAAAAGTCCCCTCCCCCAGATAATGATTAATATGCCTTGACCATAAAAACTTTGACAGCTATTGCTTCAGCTGCAGACTATGGTTACCGTCCAGGAGATGGGAGGTCCAGGAGACAGAAGGTCTGGGAGACTGACGGTCCGTGAGAATGAAGGTATTGGGGACTGAAAGTGAATGAGGGTTCCCGAGACAGAAGAGGCAAACCCGAAGGTCTGCAAGAATTGCTTTGGACGTCCCGTAAGTTCAGAAAGAGCCCAATAGGTTCACTACGTCATCCCCATAAGTTCATTTCAAAAGTCCTTTAAGCACACTTTTGAGTCCCATAAATTCTAAAAACTTAGAAAATTTCAAGAGTCCCATAAGCTCATATTGATGTCCCATAAGTTCAGTAAATGTCCCAGACGTTCAGAAAAAGAGGTCTCGTAAGTTAAAAAATGTCCCATAATTCAAATGGTCCTTTAGCCCTAAACCCTACCCTAACCCCTAAACCTAACCTTAATTCACTTTCGGTCTCACATGCCTTTGGTCTTGCGAACCTGAATTCTTTTTCAGTGTTGTGGACCTTTGGTGTCACGGCAAACCCCGCAGACTATAATGATAGATCCATACAAGTGTACTGTCAAACATTTAGCCTTGTCCCTCCTATAAACCCACGTAGTGGACAGTTTTTTGTTGAGCTCATTATTACAAAAAGCCAGTGGGCCCAATTAATCCTAAGAGAGCTGCTATCTAGGCCACTGTATGTTACTATCTAGACCTGCTGAGCTGACTCTTAGGGCCTAAGCTGGACATGATCTGCTTGCAGGAGATGACAGACCTTGAGTGCCATCAGTGGTTCCTTCTCTTCACTCTGCTCTTCAAACAATACTTTAGCTTAACTGACTTCATGAATATATACATTCTCTACATTCATGTATCGGAATCAAGCTACAGCACTTTACTGTGCAACTTTCTGTTTTCCCTCAGAGCTTATGTTAGTATGTTCATAGTGTCCAAAAAAAACATACTTGATGACTTTGATATCTTGTGGATTGTGAAAACTTTGAGACCAGAAGGGCAGTGTTTGAAATAGGATAGGAACATGTATAGGATTTCTCTGCTTGACTATTGTTTTAAATTTGTTTTAGGTACTGTGTCATGACTCTGTATTGTTGCATAGTCTTAATGATAAATGAATTTTGAAAGTGAAGCATGCATATATACTGTATTTAGATCATTATAAAGGAAAGATTGTAATATAAGAACACACAATCGAAAGCGATATAGATTGCAGTACTTGTCAACTTATCAAGGGACAAAACAGTTGGCTGCATATTGCAATTTGTGACCCAAGAGACCACACTTACAAGTAAAGTTTAATAGGTTATACTCATCAAACTTCCAAACTTCCATAAAGTGATGGGGACCACTTCCTTCCCTGATAGAAGAAGAATAGTCTGGAAAGTTGAAACCAAGTTAAAGAGCCAATTAATACAGTGCCCAATGTGGTTTATTTTATTGATGAAATATATCAGAAACACAAAATATACAAATCTGGCTGATCAA
>WURT03032688.1:1992-15177 GCA_009936505.3 Holothuria glaberrima | reverse complement strand
TTAAATATCAGATACAAGTTAAATTGGCAACACCAGTGCAATGCTATACAGAAGAGTGAGTACAAACACCAGTCTTTACAAAATGTTGTACAATTTATAGTGATGCCAAATATCAGAACAGTGTGACGTTAAGCTGTAATGGGAGGAGAATGTAGCAATAAATGTGAAGATTACAAAGGAAAAATGGTGAGAGGTTGGTAAGCACTACCAACTAGATATCATACACTTCTTTACTACATTTACTTAAGAGAATGCTCGCAACATTTGCAGCATCTTGTCAAAAGTAATTTTCTTATAATATTTTTACATTGAAACTACATCACTTATCAGACACAAGAGGGACCAAACTAAGTGAGTGCACTGGCATAACTAGTAGTAATCCAAAGACGGCAATTTACGAATGTGTTTTCAAATGAGAACCAAGTTCAAACCAATATTAGCAAAACTGCTTACCGGTACAGACCACGATCAATGGAACCAGCATTCATGATGACGGAATCTTCTTGGTTGTAGCCAGTGTAGGAGGCAATAGCTACGATGGAATTGATACCTGCAGGGAGCTCTCTGAAACGAAGGAACTCCATGGACCTGGTAGTTACCAGAGGCTTTTGTGGGTAGTAGAGGACGTGGGAGAGGGAGTCCATTCGAACATGGAAATTAGTGATGTACATTCCCATGGCCTGCTTACCCATAGCAGACTGGTAGGTGTTACGGGGGGACTACAAATTGAAGAGGAAAAAAAGAGAGAGAAAAGACACATTCAAATTGCAGCAGTTTACTATTATCATTGTCACTCTACTCTTCAGCTACCAAAAACAGAAGTCAAAACAATATGGCAACAAAAAACTTTTATTGGCAAAGCTTTGTTTCTCTACACTTTTACTGGCCTAATGCAAGTGGGAATTAACTACAATCTTATTTGCTCTTGAGAATATTGGATTCAATGTTAACCGTCTGACACAATAATAAACAAGAAACTATTGTATTATATTCTGAATTAGTTAATATCTTTGGGCTAAGTAGGTGGGAGACTTTCACAATAGCTATCCTATCCATGGTAACAGGAGAGGTTTCAAAGTGTACACTGTTGAATTACTGAAAGTCATTTAATGGTATACTATTTGAAACCTCTTCAGTTACCTTTCAAGGTAGGCCTACTTATATGTTCCCTTATACTGCCCCTCCCACTTCAGTTACAATTCGTAAAACAATCCGAACACATTTAAGGTACTTGTCTTGAATAATGTCAAAATGTAAACATCTTGCTGGAATTGAATGCAGAAGGACGACAAACTTTTTGCTTTAAAGGATTAATATGCAATCTAGCTATGGTATCCCTCTTCAAACCTGGCTGTATCATTATGTCTTACCTGGTTATGATCTGGGAATGGAATAATGGAGGCACACACCCCCAAGATCATAGACGGGTGAATCTCACAATGGGTATAGGTGGAGCAGTAGATGGCACCACTGTCCCTGAGGTCATCTGGTGACATTGCCATCATTACTGTCTCTTCCTCCATGGTATCGATGTATTCCACTACACCACTGGCAACAAGTTCTTGCCAACTGTCGGAGGGAAAAAGACAAGAGAATGGTCAATTTCTTTCACATGATTTAGATTCATTGCAAACGTTTAAGAAATATTATCATGAGATGAAAATTTCTAAACATGTGGCAGCTATTACACAGCAGACATAATATAATTCAAAATATGATTAAAACAACCTTAACCCATCAATATCCCACTGATTTGCTTCTCGTTTGTGCAGTATAAATACCATTAAAAGCATCCTGATTGCAAGGACAGTTATCTTTACAAATCCAGTGTGCTCAGCCTCCCCCACCCCACTTCTCCCCCAATATTTCCCCTGCCTATGCAAGCTTGCTAATATGCTGCACTGTAATCCTACAAATACAGAAGTGTAATTTTACAAAAAACCCACTTTCAATATGATCTTCTTTACGATGAGAACAGTAATAGTGGATAGATAAAAAATTTCCACAGAATAAATACCTTGACATCTCATTCACAAGGTTACTGACTTTTTCCACAAAAAGTAAAGAATTTTTTCCAAGTATTTCCTCTAGCAGGTAAACTCATGAATGTTGACTACAGTACTCCCAGACTAGTCGAATAGCAGAACTATTCCATGTATTCACGTCAGTGCTACTGCAAATGGTGCGGATCTGTTATTCCTCATGTTAAGAATCACTTATTGACCTTGTACAAAATTCCTTTCTACAGTCTCTCTGACAAAAGAGATTTCTCTAACCTGTAATTGTTATACTCTCTCTCCTTCAACATGTCAATATGTCTTTTCTTCAACAAGAGTTTTTGGTCTTCAACAATAAGTAGAGGGCGACATATTCTACCAGCATCTGTGTATATCTGAATTTCCTTTTCTTTGATATCTCGTACCATTGAGACCTGTCATGAACAAAAAGAAAATGAAATTTAAAAAAAAAAAATTTGCTCCATCAAGCAAAAGGTAACAGACATTTAATTTCACAGCTCTTAACTTATATCACATAGCCACAATTTTCTTTACCTCAGTGTTCAATAGGTTTTAACTTTAAAACTTCCTTTTTGAAAGTAACTGTTACAGACTAAATTACCTTGATGTGACAAATCTATGTTTCTCTGAAACTATTAGAATATTATAAAATGCCAATATTAAGATAATCCTAGTAATTATGTTGCTTGCCATCATGTTACTTGACAAAGTGTCTTTGAGTCACATTGGGGTAAGAGGTTCCAAAACTTGAGTTTTTATCATCACAAGTTGAGTCAAGTAGTTTTGAGTCACCGTTTAGGTTTGAGTCTCCTTAGGTTCTAGTGTATTAGGCAGAGTCTTTCTAAGTCCCATAAAGAACTGTCACCCCCTGTCCCTTCTCATGAGCCCCCCTGTGGGCTGGGGGTTGTAGAATATGTCCACAGAGTTTCCCGCCTGTCGTAAGAGGTGACTAAAGGGAAGGACTTGCACCGTATTTGAACTGTTTTTGAAACCGAACTTGAGCTTGAACCGTATATGAAACCGTATTTAAACTTTACTTGTTATCTTGTTGACACTATATAACACATTCGTGTTGATGTGTCGTTAAATCAGATCTAACTAACTAACTAACCTACTTATGAGAAGATTGCTGATGGCTGATTTCTTTTCTTTCTACAATAAAACAGAATTCTGTGGAATTTTCAAATAGGAAAACAATTAGTCCTACCCCCACCCCCCATTCACTTTTTCAGTACAAGTTAAGAGATTTAACTTTTAAGATCAAAACACATGAATCTCTTAACCCCATTACTGATTTCAAACCATGACTAAAACTCACAGATTGTTAACTTCTACAAAAAACAGGCACTCTCTGCTGGTGGTACAGCAAAGTTCAACACTTCCCAGCATGCACTGTACTACCATTAATATCACACTCATCTAGTGAGAAGAGCATCTTTACAAAGACACACTGTAATGAACTAATCAGGAACCAAACCTACAACCCTCTGATTACAAGTGAACTATTACACCAGTTGTCCACAATTACCTCAGATACCACATCCTAAGTTTGTTTCTTGTCACAATCATACTTACTTACCTCTGAGACAATGATGTCCATCTGCCTGCGAAGTTTTCGTAGTGTGTTCATTAGTTGATCAGGATCCCTGTGAATACCGACCCAGCATCCATTTACAAATATCTTGGTGGCACTGTGAAGTGAAGGAAAGTCAAGTGAAGATAATATTGTATGATAAACTAACATTTAAACTGACACTGTCTAATGGAGACCATACAGCCATTTACACATTTAATTTACATGTAAATTTGTGCGGGAGGCCCGGGTTCGATTCCCAGGTCGAGTCATACCAAAGACTTAAAAAATGGAACCTTCTGCCATTGTGCGTGATGCTCAGCATAAGCAATGGAGTAAGGGAAAACAAGCCAGTGAGCCACAACTGGAAAAAAGGCTGTGGCCGGCTCAACTTGAACCAATTGGTTGGAAACTGGGCCATTAAACCTCATCTAACTAACTACATGTAAATTTACATTTAATGTTTGAGGGTCAGAAAGCCAATTGGCTCATCGATGACCCTACACCACAGTGTAGCAAACACAGCTCCCAAAACAGAACAATTAGTGTTTGAGGCTTTGAAGTTCTAACTTTAACTGACTACCAGTCTACACATATAACAAGTTATTATGTCAGTTTTGGTGATTTCTCCTTTCATGCTTTGGCAAAGCTTTGGACACCCTCTTTTCCCCTCTTCCCCCTCCCCTTGTCCCCATATGAAAGAAACCACAACCCAAAACACTGATTTTACAAAAATTTAAGGGGACAAAAAACCATCCTTGGCAAGGGGTAGCTACCCTGGCTGGCCTAGGGAGAAAAGCCCTGCTCATGAACAAACAATTCTGACATAAAAAGAATTAGGACTTTAACCAAAATCATTACTTGTTGATAGCAGATGGTGCTATTTCTTCCAAATTCTCCATGCTCCATTCCTCCAAAAATTCCAAGATGGGGCTTGGCTGAGAACCAACAGAAATGTAGGCCATGAGGGCCAGATTCTTCACTAACCCCACAGCATGACCCTGGAGACGAATGATATAATCAATGAAGCATGAGTATACTGCAGTAACAGACCAATCTGAAGACTTATTTTTCATGTCAACTTTTTTGCTCACCATCATTTTCCTTATGTGAATATTTGTGACTGTCTGTTTTCTCTGGAAAAAAATCTTTTTCATTTTTTTTATTTCAATATGAGGGTTTGATATAATGAAGTTGACAATGTCAAACCTAACCCCCACCCCAAAAACTCAATAGACATGTTGGGAAACTAGATTTTGCTGTTCCATACAGAACCACAGATCAAGTCCACAGATATTTTCTTATGGATACAAAGGCTTGTAATAACTGTTTTCTTGGCTTCCACAATTTACCATCACACTGTTCAACCTTTTTGATCAAAGTTAAAGAGATTTAACTTTCAAAGAGAAGTTTTTTATGAAGGAAATTGTATTTGGCCCATGACTGATGTGTAAAGAACCATAATTTTATAACTCAAAAATTGTGCGTGGTTATACCAAATACATTTTGCTTATGCAGTCTCTGTTACGGTACTTTCCTTCCCAGAATGCACTGTAAATCAAAGTTTCCAAACTAGCTTATTGGTTTTGACAACATAATTACCTCTGGTGTTTCTGCGGGGCATACCATACCCCACTGGGTGTTATGTAGCTGACGAGGTCTGGCAAGCTTCCCATCACGACCACAGGGAGAGTTGAGTCTTCGTAGATGTGACAGAGTGGACACAAATGTAAGTCGGTTGAGTACCTGGAGGAGAGAGAGAGCAATGGGGTACAGGTTAACAGATACTGAATGAGAAAAGACTACTTAATACCACACTACCATAGCAAACGACTTTTACATTAAGGTTTGTCAATTCAAGGTTGTGAGTGGGGGTTTTGCTGCTCGATGCATTTGCCACTAGAGCAGTATTTACATTGTCTCTTCAAAACAATTCCAGAGAGTTAAACTGAGAAATGTCCCTTATCCCTATGGGAATCTAACAATACCTGTAAAATAACATCATCAGGGTTTATCAAAAGAACCTTACAATATGCAATATTCAGCAAGTGACTTCAAATAGACAGGAACTTCAAGAAACAAACCTGTGATACACCAGCTCTGGCTAAATGAGCCTTCTTCTGATCACCCCAATTACCAGTAGCCAGAGAGTACTTGAGACCATCTGTAATTGTCCTTGTCTTGATAGCCAGCTCCACATTAAAATCCTACAAACAGACAATTCAATGAAAAAAAAAATATTTCATGGGAGATTTAGACAACTTGTGTGATCACATTAGCTTGAAATCCTTCACAAAACCTTCATCAAATGGATACAATTAAAGATGCTTACAAAACACAGCTTCAACTTTGAAAGAGAGTTCCATTTTTAAAACAAACTTATATAATTTTATGAGATTTGAAATTCAAAAAACACTGAACCACTAATCTACATCTCACTCATGACAAACGTATCTACAAAACATACACACAAATAGTGTTGAGCCAATTATCAGTTGGTGTTATCGGTATCGGCCGATAATCGTGTTATCGGTTGGATATCAGTATCCGCTAAATCAGCAGTTGCCACCGATAACGGCAACCGATATTCTAAACTCCCCTCGCATTACTGCCAATTTTAAGGAAGTCTGGGTATGTACAAATCTGTGACCTGCAACGATCCATTCCCCCATTAGGCCTTAGCCTAAACATTAGCAAAAGGTGCCAGAGGAGAAGCCGCGATCACTACTGTTTTCAAAAGCAGGCATCGCGTGATCTTTTACAGGTGCAAGTCATTTCTGCAGCTTGCGTAGTCTACACTGTTCATCATACATATATCATTTCCAACGTTAGGCCTACCATGCAGTGTAGAGTTCCTGCCGATTTGTTGTTTGCGCACTTCACACAGTTCCTATAAAAGCCTGTAGAATATTTCCAAAATCTCCTGCCAAAAACATAGTTTAATTTTGAAAGATTCCCTGGAGAAATCATAATTACTTTTGCTCCATATGACTAAACCTTTCGACATGCATTCAAACTTTTCTGCGGTCCGCTTGGACCGTCCGACGTTCGGTATGTTGCTCACGTGCCTCGCGCAAAATAAACATGCCAGTACTAGATACAGTACTAACAGTGTGGGCTCTCAGTACACACATGGCTTCAAGAGCATCTAACTACGCCACAGTTTCTGAGTGAAGGACAATGTGCGATCCTTGTGGTAGTTATCTGTGCAAGAATTTACTGCAAAGACATGCCAAGACTTGTACTAAGTAATACATACATCATACTGTACATTGAAAAGGGCCAGTGCAAGTAACATACACAGCCTGCACATGGCCAGTGTCATTTTGTATGTACTGTATATATAGCATACTTTGTATTTTACATAAGAATTACGTACGTCAGCATATATAGCTAGATTTACAGTACAGTGTTATGTGGTATTTCACACTGCACGGGGAATTACGGAATTACACGCAATGATGGAAGGGCCTTTGCAAGTTTTATTCAGGGATTTGTCTGTGAGTTGCAATGGTGATTTTTGGCGGGATTTTTTAACAAATGTGAAGTAGAAACTCAGCAACTTGACATTGACTTTTTAGTACATTCCTTTGGCAATTTAAACACACATGACCTCACAGGCCTACCATACGAGCAAACGTAGCTTGACTTTAATGTAATGTTTTACTTTGTTATCGGTATCGGTATCCGTATCGGGCCGATATTAAGTTTGACTTATCGATTATCGGCAAGAACCGATATCACTGTTATCGGCTCAACACTACACCCAAATAACTTCACTCCAGTAATACAATTTTGAACACTGTATGGGTAACTCACTGCTTACCTTTCCTTTATCAACAAACTTCTGGGCATAAAATCTCACTTCCTTCTGCAAACCTTTAAAGAGAGCCCTAAACAAGAAAGCCAGCAACGGTCCAGCCAAATCTAACCGCTTGTTTCCATAGTGATCACGATCATCACACTCTCTTCGTCCGCATGCAGCGAGCAACAGCCGGTGAACACAATAGCTGAAATCAAACATATGATATGATACAAAAATATGATACAAAAAATGAATCTTGAATACATATCCATGTTTGCTCTGGTAGCAGGTGGGAGAGGGCATGGGAATGGACCCATTGTTCCCTCAATAAATTAGACTGAAAATGCCTTGGGATCATGGTGGTAGTTGGACAGGCTAGTCTATAAAAAAAGTACCGAATGACTTAACCTATTTTTAGTTTTTTGTTGTAATGAAGGGCTGATCCTAAAACTGGTATTATGTATAGCAATTTACTTATATTGTCCTAAACCAGTTATTTTGAGAGCATGACATTCATCTACAAAAGACACTATAACTGTGAGATTTTGGCCTTTCTAACTTTCCGAGAATTTGCCTGGCCAGCTTCCAGTCTTAGAAAATGACTTGGATTAGCTGTGTCTTGAGAGCTTTGAGCTCACACCAGCCAGGCAGATGTTTTATTGTTTTTATTTATTTAAACTTTTGTTAGTCAGCTCCTGCATGAGGGGCCAGCCTATTTCTTTTGTTTGCTTTGATGAGCTGTTCTTTGTACAGATATGCACTCTTCAATACCTAGATGCCGTTCCTGCAAATGCTAATGGGACAACCACTATCTTCTTACCTTCAGCCCCTTTCATGAGGGAAGATCGTCCAGCCCTATAACCACTAGCCAATCCTATTACGGGTAATGGTTCAACTACCCTACTTGTACAATAGATGAGGCCAGGATATAACAGAAATAAATGTGTTGTATGCTATAGCAGTACCCACAATCATCTGCTCCCCTCCCCCACTGTAATCTTAACTTACCCCAAGAAGTAGGCTTTCTTAGTTTCACAAAAGTCACTGATACCAACATGAGGGAGCAACTCCTTCTGAAGGATTTCACGGGCATACTTGATTCTCCTCTCCTTTGTGACACCAGGTCTTGCACCTCTTGCACCAATAAAATTCAAAGCCACATTTTGTTCTTGGATGACAAAAGCTTCATCCAGAGAGGGTTTGACCTGCAAATCACATAAGGATGTATATTAATATTACTAAAGTAACTTTATCTTATTACTTTGTGGAACAAGATGTCATAGTTTGAAAAAGCAGGAAAGACTGACATGCTATTTTATAACTTTCACTTTGCCTTGAATTAATATATTGCAACTATAACTCTATGACCATGTTTCAAACATTTTATTCCATCTCTAAGTAATCAGAACTTTCTTCTACATTTTACCTGACAAACACCACAAAGACTTGTTTACATACCATTTCCATCATTTCTGGGTCATCAAAGTCATAAATGATGTGTTCCAAAATATCTCTGTCAGCAACAAAACCTAACGCCCTAAACACAATCATAATTGGAATCTCCTGCCGTATGTAGGGCAGGATGGCAACAATTCTTTGGCCAATGGAGCTTTTCTTAGATCCCTGAAAGATGAAAAGAAAAGACCAATTATTTATATGCTTTATGTAGATTTTAACTTTTTTTCGGCAGAGAGCAAAATGTACTGCAAACCCAAGTCAAAGCAACATTACTTAAACCTGAAGCAAACACAATTTCTTATTTTGCAATATTTTCCTTTACCGTACCTGTCTTTGTCCTCCTTAAATTTGAAACATCCCCCAACAGGATCCATTACCCTTCAATAATAACTCCCAGCTCACTTTTTCTTGTCTTTCCTTCTCTTAACATTACTCAAGATACGTCCATCCCGTCAAACAGCTTCATAGCAACCCCGTTTTTTCCACCTATGACTATACCCAACTTCATTAACTTCCCTTTCAACTCCATCTCCACTCACCTCAAACCACTCTCTGGGAATGACTCTTTTAAACTAAAAGAGAAGAGATCCTGCCTTTGCCGTGAGTTCTCACATAGTATCCTCTCTTAACTCATTACTGTACCTTCTCTCCCAACCCAATGCACCTTTCACCTCCCCTTACCCTGCAGGGATGAAACTTTTTAACTTACAGATCCTCCTCTTGTCATAAGATGTACCCACATTGTGCTAGTAGGTCGGGATGAATTCTCCAAGCAAGACCGACATTCAGATGTAAAGGCATATTTGTTACTCTTCTTTTGGAACACATAGACACCATTAGTAGCCATTTTTTCCTGGGCAATGATGACTTTTTCTGATCCATTAATGATAAAATAACCACCAGGATCAAGTGGACATTCTGACAATTCTGTTTAAAGAGACACAAAACACATCTTGTAATTCATATCTAGGTGTAACAGAGTGCCAGGGTTACTTTTATCATATTAAGGCACAACAACAGTACTTAAAGTTAAAGCAATGCAAACTTTTGATATCTCACCATTCCAATTACTTCGAGAGACTTCCTTCAAGTTTTTGGAACAAGAAATTATTGCCAAACTTGCTGCTTGAAATATGAGCAAACTTTTTCCTACTTCCCTCATATCACATTCCATACATAAAAGGCATGAGAAGTTATACCTTCCACATGTGGGCCACTATCCACAACTTGAGATTCACTGACCAGCACGTGACACCACAAATATTTTTCATCTATTATTGTGTCCTTACAGAAACACAAATACTTCACAATCTACAATTCAACTCACCTGTTAAATCACGATCTGTTAGTCCATTCAAGAGGCAATATGTGGAGCGAAGCATGATGGGAATTTTCCCCAGGAAAGTCTTTTGATGTTGAGTCTCTTGGACGTCTGTTCCATCCTTTATAACAGATTTGGTAATGTCCACATAGAGAGGTGCAGAGTAACTGCAATCACAAAAACACCAAATGAAACTTGAGAAAATTCTTCCACCAATTAATTTTTACACATTACTTGATACATATGTTCCTATGCCATAGGTGTGCATACTTACTTCATAGAGCACCAGTGAACCCCAAAAGCATTCATCAGCAGTCTGTATACAACACCAAATTAACATTCAGCAACAGCAACAACATGTGGATGAAGTTCACTCCACCGTCCCCATTTAAGTGAGTATCCCTGTGCAGACTTACACATACCATCAATTCATTTATATTGTTATATAAATTAAAGTTAAATTACATAAATTTTCAGCATTACAATGAGAATCTATTAACAGCAGAAAGCAAACTGTCATTTTGTTTTAATTTGCTTGTGTAATTCACCCAAAATTATTGTTTAACTTACGTCAGGTTACGCAAACGAGCTTCGTTAGGCATCATAGGTGATGGAGATCCATCTTTCTCCCAATGAGTTGGTTTTGAAAGATAAATTTGTTCAAAGTTCAGGAGAAATCTTGTCTGTGAATACAAAAACAAAAATTTCCTTTCAGCTTCACGAAGAAAACAATATCTATTTCTCAATTGCAGACAGTTTCTCCAACAAAATAATCTAAGTCACACAAAAAAGATGGCCAAACAACAGCATTTATTGCCTTGTACTTTTTCAGACTGCTGCTGGTGCCCCCATTTTTTCTTAGAAATAATTCTCACCTGACATTAGGAAAAAATTTTTTGCAAGAAATATCTATATTTTACCATATTGTACTAATTGCTGCTCAGGTATATATAGTGCAAAGTAATCCTGTACACAATTTTGTTTTCAAGTCCTTTATTTCTCAAAAGTTCTTTAGTGCCCTTTCAGAATCTTAACTACTGCCTTGATGCACTGTTCTTTTGAAGAAAATGTAGGCAAATTCTAACTTGTCCCCCCCCCCCCACCCTCCAATAACTGCCTTTTCCTTTCCTACACTTAGTTTGAGGCCTGGATTTGACTCACTATGACAAAATCTAAATCCACTTGCAGGTCAAATCAGCTACTTGTCCCCGTACAGTACTGGTCAAGATAATGCACCATGCATACCACACAATAATCAAACTTAAGCTTTAATAACATTACAAAATACAACATACTGGAATTTCTTCTTCAGCTGACATGTGTAGAGCCTCTGCCTGTAGGTCAATGGCTGGTGTTTCCTCGACAATCCTTTGCACTGACATCTGAATAAACTCATCAAATGAGTCCAGCTGTTGCCTAACCAATCCTTTCTCATCAAAATAGGAGCTGATAACAACCCAGCAGGCTTCTTGCCAACTGTCTGCAGTTACTTCATCTCCATCCTCCTCCTCTTCCAAGTTGTCTGAAAAGAAAAAATAAATAAATGACACCAAGAGTTGTCATTATTTATCAAAACTGTTTAAAAAGGGGTGTGAGAAAAAGTTAACAAACAAAATGCTGCCACTGTTAAAGGACAGGTGAAGGCGTGTTTAAAATCCACTTGACTCCGGGCCGTTAGGGTCGTGAGAGATTTTGGATACCACTTCAGAATTGCAATGAATCTTGTCCAGAAATTCAGTGAAAGATTCAATTGCCAAGACTGTTATCAAGACTTCACAACAACTTTTCTTAAGCCCAATTTCGAGACAGGTTGATCAATGTTGATGACAAAAACTTGCATATGGGCAAGAAATCTCACCCTAAACAGTGAAAAAGTCTGTCAAGTGTTCTTCTAGCCCCTTATCCAATTTTAAAAAGAACAACAGTTCAGTGCACATCCTAGACAGAGCAACAACAGCCTGTACTGAGTTTTAATTGCTCAAGGCCATATCCACACATGCTGTGGGTTAACTCTGTGGCAGCTCCCTGGTCTGGTGGGTACTACTGTCACTACTGAGTGATCTGTAAGTCATCTGTGATAGACCAATTAGAGTGAAGCTATTGTTTAAATTTATGATAACATGCTAAATTAGTACATGTTAATGATTACTTAATTTCTGAGATGGCAAAATAAAACAGCATTAAAAGCAAAGCTAGCTGGAAACTGCAATGTCACTAAATTTCCATTCTAACTTTTGCCAAAGGCTAAATGACTACTTTTTGTCTTTCTGCTCTAGGCTGTATGTGAAGTTTGATCAGAAAATTTTGCTTTTTCACGTAACAAGTTAAATGGCAAAGAAGGGCTAATGTTTAAGCCCCATACTAATTTCCTGGCTAGGCCTAGATGCTCTGCTGTCAAAACCATAAACCCAACAAATCCCCAACAGAAACAGTATCTACCAGTCATAAAACCTACTAGGGGCCATACGACATGATGCCTGCGCGGATCTGCTAATGAGACAATAATAAGTGTTAGCGGAACAAGGGCTGTGAAATGTGGTGTAAATTGTAACGCACCAAAGTTTGGCCATGTAAGTTTGTAATGTAGCCTAGGGCCTAGGCCTAATAGTAATACTAGTTAGTAGGCTACATACGACTAGTCCTGATCTAGTCCGCAGTTTGCTGACCTAGTATTTGGGTCGCTTTGAAGCTTCCCAAACTAGATCAGCAATATGGCTGTACAAAAAATTGGGCTACCACATCGTCAAACCTTTTGCTGGTCTCTATCTTTCTAAAATTCACAAATACTCAATGGAAATTGATCTCTACGGGTCATTTATATGTGTAAAATCCTTCTTGCAAAGAATATGTGTAGCCTACATAGGATCCAAAAATTTTGATTTGGACGAACAATTCTGTTTTGATTTTTTAGAGTTCTCTCAAACTGCTTAAATCTTGTTACTAGGATGCTCACACTATTGTATGCTAAATAAATGGCATGCATTGCTATTCATTTGTGTCGTAGTCCATA
>WURT03032656.1:0-11087 GCA_009936505.3 Holothuria glaberrima | reverse complement strand
GTCTATTATGGGATGTGATGCTGTGTTTTGGGATGCAATGCTGGTGTTACAGGATGTGATGTTGTGTTACAGGATGTAAG
This sequence comes from Holothuria glaberrima, assembly GCA_009936505.3. Taxonomy (NCBI): domain Eukaryota; kingdom Metazoa; phylum Echinodermata; class Holothuroidea; order Aspidochirotida; family Holothuriidae; genus Holothuria; species Holothuria glaberrima. The sequence goes on along the minus strand of WURT03032656.1, from coordinate 11,007 downwards.
CTGTGTTTCATGATATGATGTGTGTTACAGGATGTGATGCTGTGTGTTATGAGATGTGATACTGTGTTTTGGGATGCAATGCTGGTGTTACAGGATGTGATGTTGTGTTACAGGATGTGAGCTGTGTTTCATGATATAATGTGTGTTACAGGATGTTATGCTGTGTGTTATGGGGTGTGATACTGTGTTACGGGATGTGATGCTGTGTTTTATGGAATGTGATGCTGTGTGTTATGGGATGTGCTGCTGTGTGTTAAGGGATCTGATGCATGCTGTTATGGGATGTAATGCTGTGTGTTATGAGATGTGATGCTGTGTGTTCTGCAAAGTGATGCTATATGAGTTACTGAATTCTGTCAATGGGAAGTAGTGATGTTGATAAAGGCATGCAGTTAAGCTGAAAAAGCTGTAGTTGTTGGAGAAATACACAATATGTAATGAAGAAAAAATAAATAAGCTTTGGGGACAAAATGTAAGTAATGACCAATATTTTTCACTGAAGATTATTGAATGCCATTCCCATACTGATGCTTACCATTTAAAGGGTCAACTTGAAAGATAAACACTCCCCATTCCCCCCCCCCCCAAAAAAATAATAGCAAAGTGATGATGAATCTCTCAGTGGACATGCATGCCTATCAATGTGGAAGGATGTGGTGCTGCATACACATCCTCTAACCCTATAACCCATATCATCCTTCATCATTATTACGATAAATTGCATTTGAGGCAGCTAAGCCAGCACTGGAAATGATGCTATGGTTGTTATGGAGAAACCATTCAAATCTCACCTATTGACCAGGTAAATGGTTCTTCTGTGCCTGGTGTCGACTCAGCATGCCCAATGTTTTGTACTTCAAATGACACACACCACATTCAAATGGCAGATCTACCCTGTGCCTTGACTCATGTTCTCTAAGTCCATTTACATAGTTGTAACTTGCTCCACACTTCTGACAGACAAACTTGGCCTTCTTCTCAGCAGTTACTCTGTCTTGAGGGAGAGGGCTGAAAACCTGTGGATTTCTATCTCCAGTCATCCCACTTGAGGAAATTCTCCTCAGGGTGATTTTCAGAGGTGGCTTATCTTGGCGGTCCTCATCACTTTGTGTTTTTGTTACCTGGTTGGGCTGCAAACAAACTGCTTGATTGCCATCTGAGATCATGTGCGATGCTTCACCTTGGGGGTTGGCATCTGCTAAATTTTCTTCCTGCTTGACAGAGATTGCACCTGGAGGTTCTGTAGAAACATCTATCACTAAAGCAGATCCATCAGAGTCTGAGCTTGGGGTAAAAGGGCTTGCATTAGAGTCATTTTGAAGAGGCTGGGTTGATGCATGTTGATCTTGTCTTGAAGCATTTTGTTCTGAGACAGTTGTCCATTGTCCTGCATTGGATTCAACATTCAATGAATCCACAGGGTGTCCAACTGAAGTCGGATATTCTGATGTCGGCGTCAAGCTGTCACAGCCATTTAAACTCTTATTTGAATCTCTCCGGAACTTTGCAAAGTGGACCACCTTGACATGCTGCCGGACATCTCCTCTTGATGCAGCCTTGAAATCACAAAATTGGCATTCTGCTATGTCTGAAGAGACACTGGCCGGAATTGGTTCTGAAGGCTCTTGAATAATTAACTGGTTGGCAATAAGGGCTGCCCGACGATTTTTATTCCCACTCCCTTTTGGCCTTCCCCTTTTCCTTTTTACTGGTACTTCTACATGCCCTTCCGACATTTGTTGCACAAGAGTTTCCCTCTGAGGCATGCCACTAGCAGGAGTATATGACAACACATTTGCAGAGAATGAATTAGATGGTGATACAGTTGTAGATTTGCTGAGAGGTAGGATTCCATGGGGAAGCAGCTGGCCAGTGTTACCAGTTACTAATTTCATGATTTCAACTTGGGCTGGGGTTGGCATTCTTTTCTGTGCTAACATTCCTGCTGATGCAAGCTGCTGTGTCAATTGATGGTTGTTACCATCAACATGAGGTGGTTGAGACTGTTGTGAATTTGGAGGCAAAGTCATGTGGGGTAGCACCATCTGGGTATTGGTGTAATTCATCATTGGCAGCTGCATGCTTTGAGGTATTGAGGTTGGTGTCATTGGGATGGAACCAGGTACAAACCGTTGGGCATGGTACTGAGATAGGATGAGGTGTTCTGGAAGAGTCTTTGCAGGTGACCCATTTTTTGTTCTTACATTGACAGATTGTGGTGCTACAAGTCCCTGGTAACTGACTGTTCCAATACTAGGAGGCTGAGATCTTTCTTTCATAGGGAGCTCTTGAACCAATGTAGAATCTTTTTTATCCTGCAACTTCTCCACAGAGGGTTTTGTTTTGGTACTCAAATCTATGGGCTGGTCAGTAGCTTGATCATTATCTTCCTGAATTCGTCTCACCTTAGCAGGTCCTGTTGACAGATCTAAAGGAGCACCATCATCTGATTTCCTTTTAATGGCATTTTCCAACATCTCCTTGTGATGGCTGGCCATATCAATATTAGGGATTAAGTTTGCACCAGATGGTGATACCAAGATAGGCATTTCTTGAGAAGGTGTTGGTGAAACTATTTCGTGCTTCATTGGAGGAAGGTTGTCTTGTTTCACGCCAATGTATGGAGGTAATGGAAACTGGCTTGGATGAGTTGGACGAATCATCACCATTTCTGGTTTGCCTACCTGGTTCTGTTTGACTTGTTGCATTGGTACCATAGGAAATGGTTTTGGAAAACGAGCATTCATATCATGGAATTTAAATTGAGGTCCATCTGAGGCAATGCTCATTGGCACTCTTGGAATCAAGCCTGGACGAAAGTCCTGTCCTGGTGGTGATATCTGTGGTGGAGCAGGGAAATTTCTTCCCACCAAATTCATCTGGTAATGCAGAAGTTCAGGAGGTACTTGGCCATTTGGAGGGAATCTGGGTATTAAGTGGGGCTGCATGGGTGGCATAAATGGTTTCACAACTTGTACCATATCTGGCATTGGGCCAGGTGGAGCAGGCACTGCCTTTTTGGGGGACATTTTAGGAAATACTACTTTTTCACCTCCTTGCATTGTCTTAAAGTACATCTTATGGATAGCTTGGAGGTTTTCTAAAAGCCCACGATTGGCTTCAGCTGCTTGTGGTTCCATTGTTTTGTCGTCTTTTGTCAACTGGTTAGTTTGGTTCACAGCATTTGTGGGAGAGAGATGGGCTGATGGGATGACTGGAGAGTATAAAACTGGTTGACTGCCTGGCTCACAATTTTGTATTACTTTTACTGGTGAAAGAAGAGGCTGAGGTTGATTGGTCTTTTCATTCTGCTCCTTCCAATGTCTCACATGTTCCATCATGGCTCCACTAAACTTCCCCAAAGGTGAATCAACTTTCTCTTCATCAACACTTATGGTCCTGTTTTCTTTCTGGGTTACAGGTGCCACTGAAATAACTGGTCTGTTGCTGGAACCACTAACAGCCATGGGTACTACCCTAGGTGCTACATCTTTGGGTCTGCCAGCCATGTTTGAGTTCAAGAGATGTCTCTTGATCTCAAGGAAATGTTGCTGCTGCTCCTCTGGGTTGTATTCTGAAAGAGGAACTGGTGGTCTCTCAGCTTCCTTCACTGAGTGAGGATATGATGGAACCTGATTTTTATTTGGCACCATAGCTGGGTAACCTTGAACTGAGGATAGACTCCTCACATCTGTACCCTTTGCTATCATCACCATCCTCTCTCTATCATCATTCCCCATGGCAACAACATGCCGCAGACCACCTCCTTTGGACAAGTCAACCAGGTTTGGACTATGCATTTGTGGTAATTTATTAGGTCGGTGAAAATTCATTACATTTTCTGTTGCCTGCAAACTGGCTACTGGAGGACCTTGTAGTATAACATTATGGTTGAGTGTCCTCTTTTCATTTACATGCATGTTCCCTGATTCTTTAATGTCTTTGGACATGTTTCCCTGATGAAGAAAGGCAGCATGCCGTGCTTTCAAATTTTCAACAGCAGTTGATAATGAAGATGGCTTAAGCTTATCCCTGTTAGTCAGAGGGGCCAGTGTTCTGACTGATGTAATTTGAATTCCAGTATCTTCATCTTGTTGTGTTTGTGTATCTGAACTTTTATTTGTAATTGGTGCACTCATTTGTCTAGTCAAGGACCTTTTGGTCTTATATGGTGGAGGTGGTGGTGGTGGTGTCAGAGCTTGAAAGAGTTCAGACCTGTCCATAGGTACAGAACTTTCTTTCATAGGATGTTCTTCTTCTGTAGGGATATGCCCTAGTCTGTCACTGGAAACACCTGTATTTAATCCTCTTTCATTTCCCTCCAAAGAGTTATTCTCTGTCTCTCTCTTAACTTCAATATCTGAAACATCAGACTTGGAATCTACTTGCTCACTTTTTATGTTACCATGTACATTTACGTGATGGGAAAGACTTATTGGATTGGATACAATAACACTTTGAGATCTTGCCTCACTTTCACAATTCTCTTGAACTTGATGTGTAGAGCTCTTTTCATTACCTGAAGAAGAGCCAGGAGTGGGAGAAATAATATCCTCCTGCTCCGATGTGACTTCGGCCTCATTCTGGGATAGAGACTGCAGCTGCTTCAATCCTTTCCTTCCCACCTTACAATCCTCCAAATATTCGGGAGGACAGTGACTGTAGTGGGCAGTGCTCTCACTTACAGAAATATTCTGATGGTCTTTAACAGTTTGATCTGCTGGATCTATACCAGTTGGATGAATTTCAACCTGAGACTTATTCATGGAACCATCTCCAGAAAGTTTAGCAGAGTGAATGTTTTCACGAGAATTCTCTGAAACATTTGATGTGGAAGACACATGTCCTTTGTCTATTACTGATACTTTTTCGTCTTTTGGGAATTCAGTGGTAGACTGTGATATCTCACCATAGTTCCTCACACACATGTGATCATCATTTTCAACTGCTTTGCAATCAAATTTCCCTGAATCTTCATTAAAACCACCCTCTTGTGTAGGAATGGGTGTTTCCCCTTTCAAACTTACTAACATTGATGAATCTCTTTGACTTTCACCTTGCTGTTTCTGCAACTCTCCTTCCATCTTTTCACATTTCACTTCTGTCTTAACATTTACATGTCTTTCTCTTGTTTCACAATCCATTGAAACATGTATGCCATTCCCCTTGTTACTGTCATCCTCTTGTGCATGAATACTACTTTTATTTTCTAGTTCAGTCTCTTTCTGCTTCTTTTCTGCCTTTTCCATATCACAAACAACTGGTTTATCTTCCCAAGCTTCATTGTTCCTGTATACATGTTCTAGGAGTGGAATATTAGTGCTTCTGGTGCTATCTTCTGAGGATGATTCATCACCACCATCCTTGACAGATGCATCATTTGCTAATAAGGCTTTTATCTCTTCATCTACCTTCTCACCAATTGATCTATCTGATGAAAGCAAAGATTTGGTTTCATCTCTTGTGTTATTCCCTCCTTTTTCTAAAGTAAAATTACTCTCTTTCACAAATCCATTTTGGACAGGAAGATAACTCACATTGTCTGAGTCTAATTGCTCTGGCTCAAGAGTTGGCATCTCATCTGCTTGTTGGTCCTTCATAATTTCCCCATCTGTACAATTGTCACTTTCCTCTAAAGAATGTAACTTTTTTGCAACTTTTGTTTCCTGAGCCAACTCTTTATGGTGATTCATTAAGTGAGATTCATCATGAACTATTGAGTTCTCAGTCTCAGAAGAAGATGACCCGTTACAGTGATTGTGCTCAGTTTGAAGTGACTCGGGGACAGTTTGATCAAAATGACCATTATTTACACCTCCATCACATCGGGTTGTAACTGGATGAGAAAATTGTTCATTGCCCTCATTTTTCAAACACATTTGAGTATCTTCCCTTGCATATTCTAAGGCTGTGGGCAACTTAAACTCCTGTGAACTTAGTTTCATTTCACTTTCTCCATTTAGTAAACTTTTACTATCAAATGTATTATTTCCAACTTTTATCTCATTATTATTTCTAATTGAATTTTTCTCATTTCCTAATTGTGCTTCATAATGATCTTTGCTCTCTGCACAAACTGATTGGCTTTCATCTAGTGCTGAGTTACTGATACCACATTCCATCTTAGAGATAGAAGTACTGCACAATGATTTGTAATCTTTAAATTCAGATCTTTCTTCCTCTTGCCAAATATTTCTTTTTTGTTCAACTCCTGTATTTTTCTCAAGTTTGAAAATCTGTTCAGAAGTTTTTGTCTTTTGGAAGAAGTTGTAAATGGATTCTCCCTTTCCAAAAGGTGACTGACCCTGCTGTCTAACAACTCCTAACACAGGAACTCTGTTCGGCTTATGTAATTGCAGTACTGGAAGTTTTGCTTTTGGAATCCTTTTTACAGGAAGGTTTGCATATGTAGCCAAGTTTACAAGGAGAGTAGAATCAACTGGCTTAGTGATTAAACTGTAAGTGTTGTAATGATGGTGTCTTCTTTGAGGCTGTTGAAATCTGTCTTTTTGAGAGGTGTCACAGGAATGCTTCTTTTTCCTTTCACGGTTCTTTTGCTTAGTTTTCCTGTGTCTACGATATTTTCTTACCTGTCCAGGCAAATGGACAAGCCCTTTGTCTATTTTTACCACAAGTTTTAGTTCTTCTTGAAGGCTGCCAATCCGAACTTGAAGTTTTTTGTTCACTTTGTGAAAACTGAAGTGCTGCAGAGAAGGATCCATTGCCCTCTAATCCCCACCTCTAAAATCACAACGATCGGCACAGCAAAGTTGGCTTTGTGAACTTTCATTGCGGTGAAACGGCTCACTAACATTAATAAAAATGGGACAAACTGTCATACCAGTCTCCTTCACCAACTGGGAGATGACAAGCTCATTCTTCCCCACCATTGATGATACTGAAGGTAACAAAGATGGTTTGTTCTGAGGGATGATTGATTGAAAATCTAGTAGCCTCAATCAGGAGTTACCTGCAAAAACAAAATATGAACACATGTGTGACTATAAGTATAAGTGTGTTGGTCTCACTGAAAAATTGGTGGGGGTATGGTGTGGTCATTGCTATTATTTAAAGACTGGCCAACCCTTGCCCCCCTTCACAATACAAAGACAAAAAATCAAGGTTGAATGAAGATAGAAAGCTACAAGGTAAGACTGCTCACAAAAACGGTTTTGATTGGAAAAATCATTTCAAACTGGTTTCTGTTTGATTTGGTTTCAAAATTTTTGCACAACTGAAAAAGCGGTTGTTGAAAAAAACTGGTCAATAACCAATCATCCTTTGATTTTCATTTCAAAATTTTATTTTGCCACGCATTTCACACTTTTTTTTGGCACAAAGTCTGCTACCGTTTTAAAACAAATGCATGGGAATTCATCGATCATAACTTTTAGTAAACTTCCAAAAATTTCCTAAACATGTCTGGACCTCTTTACAGGATACCAATGCAAGGTCAATGTACCTTTTTGGAAAATAGTAAAAATTTGTACTGTTTTAACACTCTTGCTTTGTTGGTTAAACTAGAGGTGTGCACACAAATATGCCATATCTATGCTACACATTATTAAATGTGACACTTACGGTAGTTAATAAACCCTGGAAACTTTCCTGAATATGATTTTGATGTGCACTCTGCCAGCAAAATTGCTCAAGCCCAAAATGTTTCTCTCAATTTTGGCATACAAGGAATGCACTCAAATTATTTGTTTTGAGGAAATTCCCTATTAATGTTAACTAAAATGTGATCAATTGTGACGGATAACATTTTCGTATGACAACTGGCAATAAAAAGTTTAATAATATCATAGCCATAAGGGCTTCTTTTCATCATCATTTTACCCGTCACTGATCATAGTTGGTTCTGGTATTGTGATAAACACTTTAACGAAACAAGGATAGCCACCGGAAAACAAAATATTCTCCCCATTGGAGGAAAATCAAAATTATGGAACACATTGTATAAGCTTGACAAGCTTAACAAAACCAAGGTTTAGGAATAGTGAAAACCACTCAAAAACTTGCATTTTTCTATAAAACGGTGTGGTGAACCAGTGACAGGGAAGTGGATTTTCGGTAACTATGATAATACACCTACCCAATATACATTTAATTTCATTACATTAGACCAATAAATGCAAGGGAGTCCCAAACCCATTCCCCACTGACACTGTACACAAAGAATGCTTTTACAAAATGGCAGTGCCCATGGCCAATTTTTCGGCCAATTTTTCTCCCAATCTTGAAAAAGTAAATTTTCCCAAAAGGGGGAATCTCCTGAACTGTTCAAAGAGTCTACTGGTTTTCCTTCCTAGTACCTCCCTATATATTTATACAGTGACAGCAAAATTGTTTCACATAAACCAATGTGTGGGAGAAAGGGGGGGGGGGGAATCTTCATTCCTTGTGCCCTGCTTATCATACCCACATACAGATCTAAGTGGTAGTTAGAATGCAGTAAAAATTACCTGGCTGATAGTAGAGCACTTACTGTGCCATACAAAAGGGCCAGTGTTGCATGCTACCAGCTAAAGGTTAGCTTTACCACTAATTCTTATTTTTGACAAAGTATTTAAATGCAACAGCATGGAGGTATTACAGAAGGAGTCACACCATGAATATTTAGTCCAGCTAGGGGTCAGAGAGTGTACAGTGGGTGGCCCTTACAGGTAGAATGCGGGTTTGGGGAAGTCATTACATCAAAGGTCCATAAGACCAAAATCTACTTAAGGCTAGGACAAGTGTTAGCATTACCATAAGGCTAAGGATCAGGACTGAAAACAGAATTTTAAAGGTAAGACTACAACTAAGGTTAAATAGGCTTCTATCTTGTAGACCTTCTATCTAGTGGACCTTTTGTTAAGGCCCTGCTGAAAGGGACAACAAAAACAGAAAATCCTCCTACCCCCCTCCCTGTGGTACCATGACCATCACTTCTTTATTGCAGGTCACTAATTAGCCTATGGTTCCTTCTATACAAGTAAACTTCACCCTGTACAAAGGCATTATGAAAGAAGACAGAATTTTTCAAAGCAGAGACTTTCACAGCAATTTCTTGGAAACATGTTTCCAAGCATTTGCAGTCTAATAATTTGCCAAAAAAGTAGAGTTTGTTCCTAAAAGTGTACTTTATAAAGAAATATATATACTTTTAGTCACAGCTCTATATTCAACAAAGGATCCACATTTTCAAAGAATGGTGTGCTTCATGGACACTAAGTTTTATCCAGTATTTCAGTCACTTGGGTAAGGCCTTTTTACTTAACCCTTTTCAATAAGGTGGTTTTAGTTTGTTAAGGAGGAATATTTTCAGGAATTTTTATTCTAAGTTAGAAGAATATTCTATGCGAGAACCTACATATCATTGAAAAGAACAAAGATTGGAAATTTGAATGAACATAATTTTTTTTCATTGATTACATTATGTATGCAAATATGCAAATTAGATGACATAATAGTGTTTTTATACAAATATGCAAATTTGATGATGTCATAAGGGTTTGGGGGTATTTTATGGTGCAGGAGAATGTTCTCCACAGTTTTCTCTTTCATTTTGGTACCAAATTTGAGGAAACTGGACGTAAAATGAGGAAGATATGCTCATTTTACTCTTTGTTTTCCATGCACACTGTTCACACAGTACACACTGACTGTAGGCTTCAGTGCATAGTGCACAGTGAAAGGTGAAACCGAGGTTCACAGCTTTTGATGGGTACGTACAGCTAAATGAGTTTGCACCTCTACAAATTTGTCACTGGTCTGCACGCGTACAAATTCAGATGGGTGCGCGAATTGCAAACAGATTGCGTGCGATTTGAAACAATGTTTGCTACCCAAAGCAGCGTGCCGCGTGCTTACTGCACACGCGGAGCGCACCACAATTTTACAGGTCGCGTGCAAACCGTTTGCTTCAAAATGTATGCTTGCTCTCTGTGCGCTGCACGCTTGAAGCACGCCGGGAGCATACGAATCGCGTGCGATTTGAAACAATGTTCGCTTTGCAGTACGTCGTTTGCTTCAAGTGCGCTGCATACGCGCTGTGCGCTGGAAGTGCATCGGAAGCATACGGATCGCATACAATTTGAAACAATGTTCGCTTTACAGCACACTGTTTGCTTCAAGTGCACTGGAAACCTACCAAACTCTTGAGGCATGCTGGTAGCATGCACTGAAGATGGTCCACAAGTTGAAAAAAAGAAGGGCCCTATAGCTAGACTTGCATGGCTTCAAATACCCTTACAGTGTACCTATTAAGTCTAGAATTTCAAAAATATATGTTACAAAGCTTGAAAAATGCATCCAAATGGTCCAGCTCCCATCTTCACAGGACATTCTTGAGCTGAGATGTAAAATGTTGAAGCTTATTCACTCAATTTAAAATGGTAGATTGCACAATACTTTGTGATGCCATTCTTGTATGTACTACTCAAATTACTGTCTTGTTTCTTCAAAAGCCACTGCACCTTGTGACAAAATGTGATTATTGTCTTTCTGTTATAAGGTGACTTGGCTATATAAACCCTGTCTGTACAACATGCTGTGCAAGGAAACATTAAATGTTTCAAAGTCATATTAACATCTTATAATTTCAAAAGGAAACCAAAGCAGGTTTTGTGAGTTGTATATAAGAAGGATATCACAAATTACTGTGCAATGGACTATTCCAAATTAAGTGAATAAATTTCAACAATTATATATCTCAGCAATGGAGTAAGCTATAAAAGTGGGAGTTGGATGATTTAAATTATTTTCCAACCTCTGAAATATATATTCTTGTAATTTTAGACTTTAGGTCCAAGTAAGTCTAGTCCTCTTTAATGGTTTGAATTGAGTACTACTTGCCTCCACTGTTGAAAGCCCCCGAAAGGCAGTTTACTTGTTTGCATGGCCTCTCAGAGCTAGATAGCTGAAACATTTTACCAAAGGCTTCACCGAACAATTGTATAAGGCAGAGCTCACTGTATGTCCATCTGTAGAGATCTGGCTAAATTAGACTGGTCCATGATGATC
>WURT03032645.1:0-15179 GCA_009936505.3 Holothuria glaberrima | reverse complement strand
CTATATCTGGCTTCGTATCTGGATATATCTGGCTAATATAAAGTTTTATATGGCCATATTAAGCCAGATATAATACCGGATATGTGTATCCTGATATGTTGAATCAAGTTTCAAATGGCCATATCAAACCAGATATAACTTGATAAACGACCATGCCAGATATACATATCAATTTTCATATGGCCATATAAAACCTTATATAGCCTGATGAAAAAATGCCACAAATACATATCAAGTTTAATATGGCCATATCATGCCAGATATAACTTGATAAATGGCCATTCCAGATATACATATCAATTTTCATATGGCCATATAAAACCTTATATAGCCTGATAAAAAAATGCCACAAATACATATCAAGTTTTATATGACCATATCAAGCCAGAAATCACTTGTAAAAATTTATACCTGATATGCATATCAAGTTTTATATCGCCATATCCAGCCATATATAATTTTATAACAGAACATGCCACATATGAATATCAACCTTTATATGGCCATATCAAGCCAGATACGCATATAAACTTTGATATGGCCATATCATGTCAGATATAACTTGATTAAAGACACTGATTGATGTACAATTCAAGTTTTATAAGGGCATATCAATTAATACTTTTGTGTTTAATTTGTATGCTTGTCGTACATTAAAGCGCGGGTCACACTACAGCCATTTCGGATCGGACTACGGTCCGATTTCTGAGCTTTAGTTAGAATCTTCTCCATCTCTGGGAGGAGGGAACCACAAATTTGCCACTCGGTGTAAATGTATGATTTGTATCACATGACTATGAAAAAGAAATGTATACTAATTGTTTCGTGACGTCACATCGACAGACAGCTTTTATCGGACACGCGTAGTCCGATAGTCCGATCCGTAATCGCTGTAGTGTGACCCGCGCTTAAGATCACTTTAGGATGCAGTAGAACGTATCTGTATACCTAAGTTATCAAATACATACACTTTTTTCATATTAGTCTAATTAACCAACATATGTAAATGATCTGTGAATGTGGGTGGAGCCCTAATTTCTATCTTTTATTATTTAGGAAGCAAAATGTGAAATGTTCATCAACCTTTCAACAAAATTTACATTAAAATATTCACCAGCATTTGATTTAAAAAGACGATGCTTTGAATGCATGTAAAAGTACAAATTTCAAAGCATTTTTACTGTTCACTATTTAAAAAAGTTGACAAATTTCTGTACTTAAGTCAGTTTCATTACACTATGAAAGTAAACTTTGTTAAAGATACTCAGAGAGCTCTTGCATTTGCCGGCTTTGCAAGGCTTCTGATGCTTTATGCAAAGCGTGGATTTTATGTTAAGCTATAATCCAACATTGATGCAGGTATGGACTAAGTGCTCACCACAACTCTGGTCCATACAGCATTATGGGCGGACAAGATGAAATCCATATTTGGTTTACATAAAATTTCATATGGCTCATATATGGATTTCCCTTATATCAAGTTATGTCTGCCCAATTTCTGTTAAAGCCAGATACAAATCCCATACCTGATCGAGATATGGGTCATATACAGTTCCCTATTTGGCACATATATGGATTTGCCATATATGTATATATGTGTATATGTATATATATATATATATATATGTAACTTTCCAAAGATGACATAATAAGAGCACACTATCAAAAAAGCGTAATTTGGGACACTCATGTGTGCTTCCTCAAATATATAAATATATATGCTTATATATATATATATATATACATATGTATGTATACATATAAAAGTAATGAAAAAGTGCTTAATATTCAGTAGAAAACTCCGCAACGTTTCAGGTCGTTACCCCTCATCTGGCGGTTAAATAATAACTGATCAGTAAAACGCGATTCAAATGAAACAAACAGATGCGTACCTACACGACCCGTGCGTTGACAGCGCTCGCAAAGCATGTATGTACACTGAAAATAACTCAACCGCGTGTAAAGTAGTAAAACAGTAAAACCTGGTAAGTGCGTAAAATAAGTGCAAACAGTCATGACGTGCGTTGGCAGCGCTCGTAGAGTTTGTATGTATACCGTAAAACAACGCCGTGAAATGCGGCTACGACCAGAAACGGTGCGGAGTATTCAACTGAATATTAAGCACTTTCTCATTATTTTATTGATCTACACATTTCACGAGTGCTACGCAGTGATGGACCTTTTGTATTTATTTAATATATATATATATATATATGTACATGTATTCTAAACCACTTTCTAGATTAGTCCTAATAGTGCATCAGGGTAGGTTCGATCAGTTTAGTTGCACCTATTTAGTACCGAGGATTAGACCCAACTTCTAGTGTATATGAACGCTTTCTTCACAATTCGCGATGTTTGATAACTCGGGAAGTGTTAAAGTTGACCAAAACAGCAAATTTGTGACGAACTAATTTATTACTCTGGCGGTAAACGTTGTCGGAGGTACCTCCCTTGTGCCACGATATTTTACCAAATAAACCAATCAAAGCCCTTCTTTGTAACAGGTGACGCGTCACCCGATACAGGGACGTCATCACAACGAGTGTAAAACTAACGAACAAGTGCGTTGGTTTTGTGCAGTGTGCACTGTTTATATGGGAATGTGCTGTATAGCAGAATGCTGTTCTATAGCACACATCACATCTTTGCATTGCATCGTACCTACTAGGAACAGCTATATTCGCAAAGTCAAGTAAATGCTGGCAAAATTGAAGAAAAAACGATGACAACGACTTCCGAGAAAAAGATTTCGAAAGAGTCAAACCATGGCCGAAGACAGCACAATATCTTCCGAAGTAGGACTTTTTGTAAACTTAAACTTTCAAGTCTCCTTGACCAGACTAGGCACAGTAATTGCATTGCATGATTACTGAAGCTCGAGAAACGAGTGAGTGATCAATTAGCCTGGCACTTCTGTTTCACCTTCATGATGAAACTTACAAAAAACATTAATTGGAACTCAGCTGTCTCCCGCGTGTGCTAGTCTTCTCCTGTAATTCCTCTCTGGTTACTTATGTTAATGTAGATGATGCAGGTCTTGTGCTAATTCCAACATAATAACCGACATGACCTGACAATTTCCAGAGTTGTGTTTACACCTAGGCCTACTGTTTACATGGTCTGCGACAGCTAAAGTTGCTTATAATCTAGGAAACTTTGTGACCTTTTACATACCTGTAGATAACTGTTACCAGATGATATCATTACCAGAGTCGAGACACATCCTGTCATTCTCTCAAATATCAGAAATGATGTGAAAGGAAATTTGTTGCTGGTGACATACATTCCTTCGGAAAAGGAGTATGTAATATGTTCAAAGCCAAAAATTTTCACTACAACATGAAGTCACCTGGAGATACTGTGGAACTCATTCTGAATAGGAGCTGTAGAACGGTACAGAGGACTCTAGTCACACTACCAGTACCAATACTTACTGCAACAGTGACAGTGCGTAGAGAAGGTGCCACAGGCTTAGGGATAATCAACATGACTATATTGTATTACAAACATCAGAGTCATCTTAAACATAATGAACAGGATGAAACTTTCTTTTACATTTTGTCAATCCTCAGTATTATGAATACTTTGTGTTGCCTGAAGGTAATGCTGGTAAATTTCTGTAACTTAGTGTAAGGGGTATTTTATTTGTTTGGTTGTCGGTCACATAGTTTGGTTGTCTAAGGCGACCGAACGACTGTTAAAATCGAACCCTGGTCCCTGTACCATAACATAAGAAATACTGTATCTGTAACGATTCAAGTCACTGGCACACAGGTATTAGGTGATAGGCTCATGGTCCCCTTCATGCATTATTTTTTTTTAATTGAGTAGAAACCCTCTTGGCTACATTTTGGCCCTGGAAGAGGATCCTCCCCTCCCCTTCTTCTGCAGCTCAGCTATATCCTGTGCACCACTGATCAATATTAGGGCTTAAGTGAACTTGTATAGTCTGCTGAATATTCCTGCCAATAATGGTTATAAATAATACAATCAAAATATATCATGACACGGTACTAGCACTCCTGGATGTGAAATGGTCCATTGTAGGGTATTATTGTTGTGTCGATTGCTTACCCCTCCAGCAATTGGACAAGGTATAAGTAGTATAAACGAGAGGATGAGATCAAAAGTCAATACAAAAAAGAGATAAAGTAACGAAGGCAACACCCTTCTATAGACTTTCAAGGAAACACCTAGTCCTATTTTTTTTTTGTATATCTCAGCTGTCATAAAAGCAGAGAAGGAACCAAAAGCAATCGTAATGCTTTATTGCAGATTTTCAAAGTAAATCAATCAAATCCAATTGAATTCCCATAAAATGAACAACAAATTTTTAAATCTCTGATGTGCGGAAGGTGCAGTTTGTTCATATAATACAACTCCCCACCCTTCCTCCATTCCATCAGAGCAGCAATAAGTTAAATGTAACTACTGCATGGAATGTCAAATTGAAAGACAGGGGGTATCAAGTCTGTACACTATGCAAATCAAATTAAAAAAATAACAAAACAAAAAAAACAAAAAAAAAAAAAAACTAGGTCTGTTTTGAACAAAATCTCTATCTACAAGTGTACATTCCACAGTGAGGTTTATAATTGACTGCTCATCCGCTTGCCCTCAATATGTCGCAAAATATTCCCACTTTACCATAGCATTCCTCCATAAATATCAACTAACGAATCTCTGCTTGTTACTAAGGTTTAAAGATCAAGTAAACTCTTTAACCCTGTCCTAATTAACCTTGGTTCAGACAGTGTGTTAACGTTACAAGTCTCCAATCAAGCACCACCCTTAACAATTCGAACAGACGATTTTAGCGAAAGCGACCACCCTTGGATTGTTTCCGAAAAACAAGACACATCTTACATTATAACGTCAGGTTTCTTTTTAAAGAATTTGACAACTTTTTGCCTTTTTTTCATGCGAGGAAGTGACACGTACTGTTTCGTTACCACGGTCGTAAGCCTGTAGTATGTACTGAATGTATAATACAGTATAGAACACAATGGCATGTTATACAGTGCACACTATACCCCATAGTAATGCTTACGGTAGACTCCGTCGCACCGATGTCTGTATCAGGTGACCTATCACATGCCTACGTAGGATTTCGATTGGTTTTTTCCTTAGTGAAAGCCCCGCGTGTTGATATCTTGCAGAGCAGAGTAAATTAGTAAGTTAGAAAACTGCGGTTTGTTTTCATAATAACACCCCCGAAGCATCAAACATCGAGATTCTTGAAGAAGATACTCAAAGAAACAAGATTTTGACATCAAACCTTGTTACTAAGCGAAAGCCGATTTTTAAGCACATTTTGAGTTCTTCCCTGATGGAATATAAAAATACATCAAATACTTTTACCCAGTGAACAGTCAGGGAAGGTTCAACAATTCTTCTGTGGTTCCCCCGAAAGAGCACGAAAATCATTTGATTTTAGTCAGCCAACCCTGTACCTAAGTTGAACCGCATCCTAACATTGACCCTCAAGTAGACTTGTGGGAATGATGAGAGTTCATGACACAGCAGCCACTCTCTTACTACTAGTAAAGTGCTGCATAAAGTCTACACCTTAAATCAGCTTGAAATAGACTGTTGGCCGAAACCTACTGCACAAGCCTCACCACTATTGTTTTAAATACCACACGAACAATGAATTTGGAATCTCTCACTGTTTTATTGTTAGACCAGGGAGTTGAATAACATCTCCCTGGTTAGACCATGTTGAAGATAAACATCATGGCCCCTGCTGTCACTTGTGATTAATACCCCACGGGTGGCGCCAGGATTTTCCCAACGAGGTTCCAGACTCCTGACGGGTTGAGGCAACGACCTGAAGCCCCAGTTGCCCCGATAATCCCGATCCCGGAGAGCGGAGGGTGAGGAGGGATTTGAAGAAGAACTGTGTACTAGAACATGCCCTTGAGGGGCATATATTCCATAAAATCTGTATATACTGGAGGAACATATTTCCGCGTTGATTTAACGTTTTCCTTGAATCTAATCTGTGAAATTGCAAAGCACCCTAAGCGCGCTAAAATATTTTTGATAAGCCTACCGCTTGAAGGATCTGGACTTATTTAAACCTTATATAGGGCAATTGCCCGTACAGTAGTTGAGAATTAGTGCCCGATATTTACATAAATCCATGTTATCTATATAGTAAGTTACTTGAAAAGGTGGAAGGGTTCATACTATATTTACCTATAAGTAACATAACTGAGGAAGAGAGGGCAAAGCGTACCTAACAGTTTGGGTTTTATTGCAGAAATGAACATTTTGAAAGCCAAAATAAGTAAACTGACCATGGGTGGCGACAGAACTTTCCCGTGCGGGCCATGCCAGCGACCCTAAGTTCCAACAGCGCCTATGTTGAGTGGGTGGTGAGAAGGGGATATTCAGGAGCCTAACTATCCCATTGTATTGCAAGACATATTTTGCATAAGTGATAATTAAGAAAAAAAGAAAATAAGAAAAACTGTAGAGGCCTAAGACCATATCGGGGATAACGTACTTTTTATCGAAACTCCTTGGATAACCTGATGAAATAGCCGAACTGCGCAGTGAGTAGCTCACCAACATGACACACACAAGAGAACAGCAACTAGGCTTTGCTATATGGAATGGAATTTACGATCTATATGTAAACTGTGTACTCTGCCTAAATGTTACTTGGTAAGTACAGGACAGGACCTGTGCCATCTAGCCATGTGGACTAGAACTATTGAAATAACTGGAGTAATTCTACAGCGCGCGTACCGTGCCGAAAATTTTGGGTTCTTATAGTTAGTAAGTTAGTTACTTAGTTAGATGAGGTTCTACGGCTCAGTTTCTAACAAACAGGTTTAAGTCATGCCGGCCACGGCCTTTTTTCCAGTTGTGGCTCACTGGCTTGTTTTCCCTATGCCATTGCTTATGTTGAGCACCAAGCACAATGGCAGCAGGTTCCATTTTTAAAGTCTTTGGTATGACCCGGACGGAATTCGAACCCTAGACCTTCCGATTGCAGGTCGGATGCACCAACCACTTGACCATGCAGTCTGTTTTGGGGTTCTTATAGGAGAAATTGTCCTCTTGAGAGCAAAAAACAGGTTAACCGGCGAATAGTCCACTTCGGAGACTGCACACTTTATCGTATCGACTAAGACTCCCCGAGGAAACTGTGAAAATTTTCCGATT
This sequence comes from Holothuria glaberrima, assembly GCA_009936505.3. Classification (NCBI taxonomy): domain Eukaryota; kingdom Metazoa; phylum Echinodermata; class Holothuroidea; order Aspidochirotida; family Holothuriidae; genus Holothuria; species Holothuria glaberrima. Next base: position 8,000 of record WURT03032645.1, on the reverse strand, counting down.
GGGGGCCAGCCTTCCCCGGCCGGGGGCATGTCCCCCTTCCCCCAACCTGGTGCCACCCTGATACAAGTCCTGTATTACATGGTACTATTTATGCGCTGTACTGTAGTTTATTAAACTTGAGAGGTGCACGAAATCTATTTCATGAGATCTATGGTCCAGTCTAGCACATGAAACCTAGCTTGGGAGCAAGAACCCCATTCCACACTTCTAACAAGTTAACTGAAACTGTCATAACTACCAACTATCCCACCCATCCCTCTCACCCCCGTAACAACCCCCTCCTAGAATTTTATTGTGGATTAGTAGGATAATGCACTTACCCCCTTTGGTTAAGTGTCATATAAACAATAAAACCTTGCCAATCTGTATACAAGTTTCACCTTGTATTTCAGCAAAACTAAATTCCTTAATCCCATAATCTCCTTTTATACAATTTAGATATTTTATCGGTAGCGTCACACAACTTTATTATCACTTCCAGTCACTTTTTAGATTAAAATATTACATAGGCTTCAGTACAGACTGATTTTAAATTTTCAACGAAAGTGGTTTTGTACAAATTTTTAAAAATAAATCCCCTTTATATCTTTAAAATGTGACAGGGTTGGGTAAATTCATTTACAAACCTTTCTCCGGGGGCAACTCAGCGATACCCTTTTTTGTAACTTTTTACTGTTCCATATTTTTTCAAAATCAAAACATGGTACAAGGTAGATTTTTTTCACTTCCCTCCTATGATATACCTATAGGAAATTTCAATAGGTTTAAAGTCAGCTTTTTTTTAAGATTTAATCTTTTCTGTAATAAGTCAGATCTGCAGACCACATAAATTTATAAACACCTAATTAAACATTCCTTAGGTCAATGGTACCTAAATTTCCAGACAGTCCTGAATTTTGTAAGGTCCAAAACAAATTGTATGTTTTCTATATACTATCCTAGTCTGTAGAGCCCTACTTACCAAATAAAACGTCTTTATTTCACCTGTTTTGTAGTTTCCTGTTATTATCATCCTGTTTTTGTCGGAAATTCTGATCTTAGAGATGTCATTATCAATGTCAAAAGCTAAAAAACATTTGTTTTCATTCAAAGAATAAACAACGATTCGACGCATTCCCCACACAACTGACAACAATGATAATTCCTCACTCACTGCTATACTGTATCCAGAAATGTACATCCCTGTAGTATCTGTGTACTCTGATACAATACCGTCATGCTCTGAGAATGAAAACACTCTGCATGTTGATGTACATAAAAATACTGTATCTTTTATCACTTGTAAATCCCGGAAACTTTCCCCAACTTTCATTCCTTTTATTTTGATGTTTTTCGTTTCTTTGAGATCACTATCAAATACCAGCACTGTGTATGAACAAGCTAAACCTATAAGTATGTTCCCCTCCCTGACAACAAGACAAGAAATATCATCATTCACTGTACAAGACCGTAATACCTTGCTTTTGTTTTTTGTATCAATAATTTCAATTTTATCGCCGGTACAAGTTACTACTTTATTGAAATTTTTGTCGAGGAATGAAACGTATCGAAGAGGCCAATTATTTGAATATTTTTCAAATTCTTTGGAATAAAACAAATTTAATTTGCCACTAGATTCAGAATTGTACAGGTCGATGTATGATCGGAGACTGCTGTGGTTGTAACCAGAAACAGCGATGTTTCCAGAAAAATCTAGTGACACGGTCGTGAGTTGATATTCATTTTGTTCTGTAGTAAACCGTTCGTGCTGTATGTGCTGGACGCTGTGTAAAAACAAAAGAAAAAAGAGAATTAGTTTTAAAGCAAGTAGCGAAGTATGCATCCATGCGAACGAAAAATGTCTAGGTCTGGAAAAATTGGTCAGGAAAAGAATGTAGGAAGAACCTTGTATTAGAAAAAGACTTGTGGAGAGATAAAGAGGAAAAAAGATGATAAAATTTAGTGAATATAGTACATTATCTTCAAGCAAAGCTGATAGAAGGAAAATACTGCATGTATTAAATAAAATGAACAAAAGAAATATAAATAAGTAATAAATAAATTAAAATTGACATGAAGAAAATGGTAATCTTGATTTTTATCTGAATAATCCCGGCGGTGTTGGTAAGAAAGAAGAAAATTTAAGTTTTCTCATTTGGGTGCTGGTAGATGAAGAACCAGTGAAGGATGGGATGCAAAGAAAAGACAGAAAAATATTAATTTTCAAGAAGAGATGTCTGGTCATAGTTAGTGTTCTTTAATATATCTTTTATATTAAATCAGTATTCAACATAATTTTCTGTGAGTCACTTAGCGATTTAGACAACACTATCGTTTTGCAACATTGCTCTGACTAACACGCTATGAAATTGTACCAATGTACCAATAATGTTTCATTGCTGGTATAAACAAGAACATAATTTTAAGTCCACGGGGAGTTTATCAATTGTAGGTGACATCTCCAGTTGTTACTATTGAATCAAGAAAAATCAAAAGAGAGGACATTTCAATGGAAACCTACACAACTACTCTAACGATTTCCAATTTATCATTAAGCTTACGTATTAAACAGGCATGTGAGTCGTAAATGTTGCTTCAGTTTTCTCACTTAAAGCTACAGTCTTCATTGTAACAGTACCCTAAATCTAATTTTAAAATAACATTTTCATGGCTTAAAACAAAAACTTTCTTCAGTTGTAACTACTATTTGATCCTTACTATTTATCCCATTACTCTAATTTTAAGGAAACGATTTTATTGTCCACCGAGCGTATTAAAGACTTCACACAGGACTAATAAAAATGTTCATCAACTGATCTTCACTTCAGGTACACAGTTTCTGTTGGGGACATTTGTAAGACAAAAGTAAAAACAAAATTCGTTTCACAGATATTACTGTTTTTGTGTTATCCATCAAACGAAAACTTGATTCAGTTCATTTCTACTGGCCAGTGCAACAGTCACTGGATGTTAAGCAATCCATTTATTGTCTCTTTTATCTCATCATTCTAGCGCAAGAAGTCTGAAATTCAGATGATGTGTTGGATCTCTTAAGTAAAATACTGACTGACATCCACAAAGGTTATGTCCTGAGGGGGAAAAGGAAGAACATTCTGTGAAGCAGACTTTTAATACAACACATACTGTACAGTAAAAAACACAGTACATGAACTTGTCTTCTTAATAAAGGTTCTTTATTTATGTTAGATGAAAATGGCTTGGGAGGTTTGTAACACAATAAACAAGTTATGAACACTGTATTGCACACAATATATGTTAAGGTTTAATTGACAGACAACAAGAAGGGGAATGCGAATAGTCTATTGTATTAGTAGAATACGGAGAATCTAATTCAGTGAGTTCGGAATTGTAGAAACCGATAAGGTATGTTGAGAATGGTGTCATAGTTAAAGTCCGTCACATCGGTGAGTAAGGACTGGCAGCATCATCAATGAGTTATTTAGTTAGATGAGGTTTTACGTCTCAGTTTCTAACCAATTTGTTTAAGTCGGGCCAACCACGGCCTTTTTTCCAGTTGTGGCTCACTGGCTTCCTTTCCCTACTCCATTGCTTATGCTGAGCACAAAGCGCAATGGCAGTAGGTTCCATTTTTAAAGTCTTTGGTATGACCCAGCCAGGATTTGAACTCCCGACCTTCCTGATGCAAGTCGGATGCTCTAACCACTAGACCATGAGAAAATGGGTTGCTAATAACGAAACTAACGTGACAGCTGGTATATATTTGCGCTGGAACTAAGATCATTTTTAGTGATAAAGAGGGCTGATTGTGTGTTGTTATAAATAATTGTGAACTTTGGACAGGAGTTAGTCAAATATTTTTATTCTCCAACCGGATACCAAGAGGGGAGTTTTTACGCGCCCGTAGATGTTTTCAGTCGCAAACGGCCAGCGGGAGAGTGTTAACTTCGGACCCTGCACAGGATTTTTGTCTTAATATAACGCATCTACACCCTAAGTATGAAATTCATCTAAGCTTTCTACATGGAGATATCGTCTTAACAAGTTTTTTATCCAGAACTTGACCCCAGTGACCACATAGACTTTTGACCTCCACCCAAACAATACGATTTGTCTTACCATAATGAATTTTCATACTAAGTATGAAACTCATCTATCCTTTCTACATCGAGATATCATGCCAGCAAGGTTTTCAGAGTTTGACCCTCGGTGACCCCATATGACCTTTGAGCTTCACAGAAAATAAGAGGATACTTTGTCTTACCACAACGCATCTATATGGAAAGTAGAAAATTCATCCAAGCTTTCTACTTTGAGATATTGTGTGAAAAAGTTCTTATAGTTTGACTTCCGGTGACCCCACGTAAACTTCCATAAAAACAACAGGGTTATTTCCCTTACTACAACGCATCTACATACTAAGTATGAAATTCATACAAGCCTCCTACCTTGAGATACCGTGTTGACAAGTTTTTCAGAGATTGACTTTGTGTCCCCAAATGACCTTAGACCCCCACAGTAAACAAAAGTATTTTTTTGTCTTAATATGGGGCATCTGTGTTTGAGAACTGTCAGAGGTTCTCTCCTTGCCGCTATTATCATCGAAACCAAAAATCCTGTCAGTAAAGCTGACCACCATAATAAATGGAACAACAGTCCAGTGTATGGAACTCTGAAGCAATAATGTACGTCTTATTATGAGCACTGGTCTGAATGACTGTGTCACACTGCATCAAGGAACTGACAGTAACTCTTCTGTAGTTTAGCTGAAAATGTGTTACCTTGTAGGCTTACTGCACATCAGTTTTAATTTCCATAGAGTGATGGATGCAGGACTTTGTTAAGCTGAAAATATAAAAACACAGTATCGCTGCTCCCTCTTTCATGTGCAACGGCCTTGATATCCGACCTTTGTACTACTGTTCTCCAAGATTAATCAATACACTCTCAAAGTTCTTACCCCCAAAAAGAAATGCTTCCCACTAAGTTAACTTTCATCCCCTCCTCCACTATAAAGAAAAACCCTGTTTAACTATCTAAGTTTATCATCGCTCTATACTGACTGCACCACAAATCATGATTGACCAGTCTCGGTCAAGCTATTGTTAAAATTAGTGTCGATCAAAGTGTATACTTAAAGAAAGATGTATGCCTAAAAGTGATGCTTCTTAGCGTAACTGGGGGAGATGCAACAGTCCGGGTGGATCCAAATCGAAAATCTGTTTTTTATCAATTTAAACCGAGGTCGAATAATGTTCGTTAACGTAATACTGAAGTGTAAATTATGAACAGAAACAAGACAGTACCTTATGCAAGAATAACTACTGAATATTGATAGGCTCAATAAATATACAGTAGAACTACCTTGAAATTAGCATGAAACAGTTCCCGGCCCATCATCCAGTCGGTTTTGCATGTATTGTATTGAACATTTTTGTCTTCGGTCTTTGTTTTGGAGGTCACCCTTTTAGCACCAATTACAACAGTCTCTTTAAAAATAAATGTAAAAGTAACTGTCACCTATCTTTTTTGTGGGCTTTAAAATGTTTGTAAATATTTCAAGTTTCAACACAGAAAAAGAACTGTGCCATGTTATACTTAGCAAGTTAGTTTGTCATTCTATTTTTAAGAAGCAAATTTTATGGCAGCCGTGAAAATTTTATCAAGGTCAACATTGCCTCCTCAGCACTTTTTTTCTTTTAAAACACAATTACCAAGGGGATTCAACTTAGTTTAAGGACGCAATCACTCACAGTAGCCTAGTTGCGTGAATTATGTGGGCTTAAGCTAGGCCTGATTACAGCTTAGGTTACCCTAGTTTAATTAATGATAACTTAGTCAAAATATATTCCAAAGCATATCAACCAACTTAGGAACTAATATTAGACCTCAGTCTAAATCTTCCATTGACCCCTAGGCCAATCTCCTTTTTCCCATACAATTTCTTTGTGAATATTGGCTAGGCTGGACTATTTATATAGCATAGTCTCCTTAAGTCCGTCCCATCGTAAGGCCTAATGGTATTCAATAAAACTAAACAAAGAGCTATTGTGCATGATTCAACAACAAATTCCGTCTAGGCTAGAATTTAAAAAGAAAAACATTGCCACATTGTCACACGACACGATTTAGGATGCCAGGCCCTTGAATGTAAATTGAAAATGTATGTTGTGCCGGTATTTGTTTTAAGGGCCAGAGTGGAGATAACTCGATCAATCAAAAAATCCATCAATCAATCAATCAATCAAGAAGGGAAGCCTGGACTTCATCACATTATTTTGTGCAATAAGGCCTATTCTGGGCTACCGGTAACACATCTTAGTAGTGAGTTACGCAATAGAGATTTCTCACGTGACGTCAGCGCGTTTCAGTTTGGTCGTCGCTGCTCATACGCAGAAGGTGTATGTATTATCGATACGCGCACACGACAATAGATCTTATGCCAAATAGCAGATCGTGAAGCACCATAGGAAGGATAATTCCAGACTGGCGAGCTTGAGCATTGTGAAGATCAACCTTCTCCATGGTGACGATCTACTTCGGTCGTGTGTTCTTTGAATAATCTTTCCCATAATGCAGTTTTGAAGCGCTCTCTTTCTATTTGGCATAAGGTTGATTACAATTTCTGTACGATTGACGAGAGGCCACCATAAGAGACGCGCAACACAGTGACGTCGGTGAAAAACCTTATTAAACAGGATGAAAGAACCTGATAGAAGTAACGCACATGGTACAAGTTAGAGTAGGCTACACTGTGAAAGAAGCATCTAAGGGAATTATTGTAGTGCGCGTGCGCGCTACATTCTTGGCGTTACACGACAGGCACGCTTACCTACTGGACTGAACGTTGAAACTGGAAGTTCCACACTGTTTCGGTCCGTTTTTACTATCGGTACTACCATTGTGTAGGCAGCTAATGTTAAGCCTGTCCAAGCGCCCTCTATTGACTATGATTTGTCACCGCTTTCTTGCACTCATTCTAAATTAGTCCCGACGAGGGACTTTGTTCATAAATAGAAACAGCTTGTAATGTAGAGTGAAATGTTACTGATTGATGAAATGCCGACAGTCCTTATTTCAGAAAAAAATTTTAGCTGAGTGTGCGCTTGCTTTGTCATTAACACAATAAAAATATATAACTTGAAATTCGCGAACGAAGTAATCAGTGGATGAATTTATCGTAACGTTTAATGTGATGCGATCTGGACTGGGGGTGCCGTATAGTATGTTGAGTATACAGTGTGCCACAACGTGTACGTAGTTACACAGAGTGATCACAACACGATTGCATATAGAATTCCAATGTGACTATGAACAGAGAACTCACAGAGAACTGTACACTGCATAACGCAACAGCAATCGCGACAGAACTCTACAGTTGCCGTGTGATAAATGTGCTGACCACCGTCAAAGCGTAGTTAATGCCAACACGAGTGCCTCAGTTCACTGTTATAAACACTGACCAAGTTTTTGGTTGGGTAAAACGTTTTAGTTATAGGTTGATCAAACTTGTCGATACACATTTATTGCATTATAAATTCATTGGTCAAAATGGTGATAAGCTTGCATTCAACGGTTGGGCAACATATTTTCGTTCCAGGGCCTTTTTAAAGAATTTTTTAGTGGGGGGGGGGGCATGTTACAGAAGGGACCATTTTTTGCGCTGCGCGAGAAACCAATTGTGAAGCGCGAGGTCAGCGGGTGGAGTCCAGGGGCAAAGCTCCTGTGGGGCCCAGGGGGCGAAGCCCCCGAAGCTCTAAGGTTAAAGCATATTTCTGAGTGAAAAATACAGTCTCAGGGTAGGTATATTTTGGTCCATCATTGTGCAGCTATCAAATGAAAAAATTCCAAATAATTTTAGTGTATAAGGCTATTCCTCTACTCAGGCCACCATAATATTAAGTGGTTGGAGTCGAGGGCCTGCTTTAGGGCCCCAGGTGGGGGTCCAGGAGGCCAAGCCCCCTCGAGCTCAGACGATTTAGCATATTTCTGGATGAAAAATTAAAGTCTCAGTAAAGATATGTTTTGGTTTAAAATGCATC
>WURT03032634.1:0-11288 GCA_009936505.3 Holothuria glaberrima | reverse complement strand
AAAAGTCAATTTCTTAAGTTGCCTCCATCATAATTAGGAAACAACTTACATATCTACTGTATTTACATATCTACTATATTAAGGCAGTTTGGTCTCTAAGCAGGGCCTGATTTAAGCATAAGCCAGCGGGGCACGTGCCCAGCCCCCCCCCCCACAAAAAGGGCCCCCACAAAATTACATTAATGTACTTTGTGGGTAGTTTGTGGAGATCACCTGTGCTAATTTTCGTTTTGTAGGCTTACATGTACGTAAGAAGGAAATCTACAGAGTTCATTTCGAGTGGGGGTAAAGTGACCACAACCTTTGCCCTCCTTCCGTGACTTGTACCACTGTAGTCTTGTAGAGAATTCTAGTCGAAGGGGCCCCACATAGGTTTGTCTCCATGACTCCCAAAAAGTTAAATCCGGCCCTGGCCTCTAAATATGATCCATTGAACAGATATAATATTCAGTTTTAATTTCATATCGTAGTGACATTTATCGTTGAAGGTACATGCTGTCTGACTGAAAACAGGCTAACAACAGCTTTGTACAAGGATAGGGAGGGCAAATTATAGCGGTAAAGGTTTTATAAGCCTTTAGAACAATCCTCCCATCTTGCACTCAGCTTAATATGTCCTGCGTGATAAAAATACAATATCTGTAATGCGTTCGCACGAAGCTCGCCGAAATTACTGTATGTTCAGGGAGTTGCTATAAATAGCACCTCCCTGGTATATTAAAGACATTTTAGTAATTCTTTACTTCATTTGCTTTGTAGAAATAATTCACTATTTTAAATTTTCCATTCACTTTGCTCTTTTCCATTCACTTTGCTTTTAGCTTTATCCTGGGGGTTAAGCTGGTCTTCTCTGTCAGTAAACCCGTCAAGGGGCGGGAGGGGGGAGTTTGACCTTCCCCCACCAAAGGCCTTACTGTTGGAAAGTATCTTAACCGTCAAGGATTGTTACCTTCGCAGTAGTTGTCAAATATGTACCTTTTCACGTACATATTCTAACACCTGCAAACACTGACAGAGATCATAGAATTTCGCTATCTTTATGAGCCCAATTTGATGTTACCTCTCGACTGTTGATTGGTTTCGATATATGAATATTCATACTGCAAGACGAAGCTTAATCTGCAACGTCACTCTACTATACCTTCTCACTTTTACACAGTAAGTCAATGGGACTTCTTCATCGAGTAAGTTTTAAGCGAGAGAAATCACACACAAACACCACTGACTTGGTCGCGTAAAAAAATCATCAGACTTGCTGATTAGTCACACAGTTCGCACATTTTAACACACTCTCGAAGGATATCGCCTAAGTTGATTTTTCGTTGAATATTCATGATTGCTTCCTTACTGTTTCCTCCTTAACCTAACCTTGACAGGATATCATGCCTGATATACATGTCTCGAGACTAGAACTGACACATTACAAAACAAACTGAGGATGTGGTGTTACTGTGAACGAGTATACAGTTAAGAAGCGTACAGTCACGAGACTTCTAACTCTAACCTTATTTCATGTCTCCTCCCTAACCCTAACCTTGTGACACGATATCATGCATGATATGCATATATCAAGACAAGAATGTGACACATAACAAAACAAAATGTGAGGATTTTATGTTTTTACGCGGTTCGAAGACAAAATTTTCCGGACGTTCGCTGACGTTGGTATTCTGGTATTACGAGTGCAATATAGGAGTTCCATACGTCCGCTTAGCGGGCAACAAGGCTTGCACCCATGCCCCGTCCCTAATATATATCGGTATATAGCTTCCAATGCATATACAGCAAATTTTTGTAATCTGTCCATAACATTGCCCTGTCCTCTATACATTACGAGAGAAACATTTCATCTTTTTTATGAGCTGTTATGTGTTTCATGACAAAGAGTTTTACTCAACAAATTATTTCTCCGAAAATTCGATTTTAATTTATTGATCACAAATGGATGCCATTGTTTTTGTGACGTCATTGACATGCAGACAAATCGACCGCCTTTTACAAAAGTTTACATCCCCGAGTTATTTAGGCTACATGGGCTACTCATATTTCGTTTAATAGAAGGAAATACCCAACCATTATTAAACCTGCGGTTTTAAATCTAACTCTAGGTTTATAAACCTCAAGGTGCATTTCCAGTAATTTTTTACAAAGCAGCATGTAGGCAGTCGCCTGAGTAACTGTATGCAACAGGCAGTAATACGTGATCAGATCTTGGCTCTGGCAGAAAGAAATAATCGAAATTCATTTGTAGGGGTATACAATTGGGGTAGTTTACCACTCTATTTTTGTATTTCTTTTGCTGTTTGGATCTCGTAAGGTTAAAGTGGACCTAAAGTCTAGATTTAGAAGAATACATTTTAGAGGTTTGGAAAATTAATTTTTTTATGGCATCATACCACTAATTATTGCCCCATTGACTTAGTCTTACACACTAAATCAGGTTACTTCCCCGCCCCTAGTTCCTTGTAAAAGTTTTTAAGCCGGACATGCCACCCTCTGGTTAAAGCTCACAATGTGGGCTCTTATGGCACTTTAAATTTACATACCATGACCATTGAAGTTTTGAACTAGAAGGGTCTGAATGATATGATGGGTACATTTTTCCATCCCAGGATCTCTACTCAAAGACGGCACTTCACAGAGCGGAGTAATACAATCAAAATGGCACTAAAATGGATAAATTGTCTTGAATTTTGCACAGTCTGTATTTCAACTCATTGCCCAGAAAAACCATATGAAAAATTGATCACATTTTATAATTAACACAGTCAGAAACAAGCTCCCATAATACTTTTAATGGACTTAATTTGCCAGTCAATATTTTTCGGCGTAAAACATTTGAATTAGTGGTCCGCTGCCGTATACAAGCGGTGGCCGATTGGTCACGTTGTTTCAGCCTTACATTTACCGCAGATTTCAGTCTGAAAAATACGATATGTTCAAGTTCGTCAGTTTCCCAACCCACATACGTAGACATTGACTTCCGCCGCTTCTAAATACCTGAAATAGGCAGGGGTGTATTGGTGGACTGAGGAAGTTTATCCCCTCGTGGAGAGCAACTCAAAGAATCCCTTCCCCCAAGCCCCCCCCGCTCCCCATGGAACGACAACCCTCAATCAGAGATGTGGGTACCGTTCAAAGAGTTTGGGACAATTTTAGAAGGGTACTTCTTATGTTTTGGTTTTTTACTGAAAAAGGCTCTTATCGCTTACATAGGGGCACGTTTGCTATTTTCTGAAAAAGAAGCCTGGTCTTCACCCCCCTCCCCCTGTTTTCACAGTTTCTTCCTATGACTTTTGGTCCACCTGTCTATGGACCATTATTATGCCAGTGATACATACATACTATTCATCACGTTTTCCAGCTAATAAGTTCCTTTCATCCTACATGAGCCTTTGTTGATTCACTTCTTTTTTATTTTTTTCCTTAATAATAAAATATACTGACAGACAAATTCTGCCAACAGAAAGGAATGGACTCGATGAAAGAAACGAAGTGAAAAATTTGATCTAAACTTATTGACGAAGTGAATTAACCTGGGATATTTTCGTGCCTGTTATTTCATTTTGGATGTAGGACTACTGTACTTCTGTTCGATCGTACCCAAACAATAGCTCAAAGGGGTCAGCACCTTGAAAGCTGTGTAAGATACCAACTGCATAGTTTCGGTACCCTTCTCCGAATTATGGAATTGTTTTTGTTGTATTCGCGGAATAGCCATTGCATGGTGCAGTCATTCTTGAAAGTTAGCTGAGGGATTTGGCCTGGTAGTAAAAACATTTGTCACGTAAACCGTGACAACTGGAGTAATTAAAACCTGTGGAATTCAGCAGTTCTTCGAATACTAGTGTAATTCGGTGTCACCTTACCCGGCTTTGTAATCGGAGTTGTCTTTTGTGACCTGAGTAGTCTCATCATGGTCCTTCGTTGTAGCTCGACGGTCTGATTTCACTCGGGAATTATTGACCTTAACTCGGGTGATGATGTAAGGGCGTACTTCACGTATATTCATCGGGACTGGAATGTTTACAATGAGCACGCGCTGGGGCTTATTTTGCTGTGATAATTGGCATGTAGTTCTATCTTACTTTCATTAATGTAGGAATATGGAAAGATAGCTATATTCCTAAACAAAATTCTTTGGAACAAGTTCTCGCACCCAGCTTCAAGTAATTATGAGAGTCAGTTTAAATCTGAGCTCTGCATAATGCGGAACTTGCTGAGTTTCCTCATGAACGGTTCAATGACTCGGATGCCCCAGAAGGGGGAAATGACGCCTTCAAAACTATGCCTCTAAAACTGTCCTAAAAATGTCCGACGATACACCCACACCTCTGACAAGGCCTTTCTGTCGAACTTAAACAACATGAAAGTATTCAGGGCCGTGGCCTGTGGAGGAGGTAACGCAAGGGGGAGCTGTCAAACCCTTAATATTGGCATACTGAAAGAAAAGGTTGTAAGTATGGTCCTGGTTGTGATTTCAAGATCTTTAGAACTTTGGAAACAGCATATTAGGCTCCCTTCTTCCATTAACTAAGGACCCCCGGTAGAATGCTCCTCTGTGGGGTACTCGTCCGAATCCTCCTTTCCCTTCCTCCAAGTTACTGTCGTGACCCAGTAGCGGAGGTTTATGTGAAAAAGTTTGTGTGGGTGTGTGTCTGTGGGTGGGGGTGGGAGTGAGATGGGGTGGGGGTGGGGCAGTAGGCCATTGAGACCAAGTTACTGCGGGACAACGTGAAAGTTATTAGGAGCATTTCCAGTGGGGAATATATCCTCCACCCCGGGATTTCTGCCCATGTAGGGATCCTCCCACTACCAGATATCAATGTTGTTGCCCTAACTAAGTGATACACAGAACACAGCTGAATTCTGAGGTATGCTAAAAGTTCTTCAAGTATTGCTACTCACACCGTGCCACATCGTTCTTTTATACATGAAATACTGTACACGATTACGTTCACTTACGTACGGTATGGTACACAATAATATTAATGAGCTCTTAAAGTAACATTTAAGTACTGATTCCTCTACAAACTGATATTACGGAGTGGCATTTTTTTTTAAATTTACTTTTTTTTCTTGAAGTACTAATCTCTAAAGTAAGAATTTTCGAAGGTCTAGAAAGTGCCATTTGCAGCGACCTGGGAGGTGTTTTTCAATATAGTGTTCTTGCAACGGTAGAGCTATGCTGCACGCCAGTGTTGGTGGCGCTATCAGTGCTGCACTACGAAGGGGTCGGGCGGTCACCGAAAGGCACCAGCCTTGGAGGAATGTCATGCCCAAACCCATATAATAACTAAATAATGAGAAGAATCATTTCAAGCTTTTGTCCAAAACAGCCTCATTTTGCATGAAAGCTACAACTGACATTAAGAAAAAAATTGTCATAAAGAGCGGTTGTCACTCCTTCCCATTCTAGCCTTTCCCCAGGGCGGCACCACCTGCGACAGGGTAATAAGGAAAGGATCACCCAGGTTCCATCTATCAAGGTGACCCCACTAGGAGCTTGGGGTTTGACGTGTCATGACAGTGAGCCCTTGTATAAAGTTGTTAAGATGGAACCACGCTGAGTTGTTATTTTTAGATATCGATATGTACTAGTTAGTTAGAGAGGGTTTTACGCCTAAACTTGTAACCTCTTGGTTTAATCTAGCGGTGCTCACTGCCTTTTTCCAGTTGTGCACTCTAAAAATGCCTGTTCAAAGGGGCACTGAATAGGCAATCTCTTCAAATTTTGATTAGATTCGGATAAAAAATGAAACAATTTTAATCATTTCTGAAACAAATCTATTCAAATATTTGAATAGTTTCCCTATTCATTGCCCCTCTAATCTGCTGATAAGATGCCTACTCAATTTGAAAAGGCAGTTTTAGAGTGCGGGGCACTGGATTGTTTTCCATTACCCCATTGCTTATGCGGAGCATCACGCACAACGGCAGAAGTTTCCATTTTTAAAGTCTTTGGTATGATTCGACCTGGGAATCGAACCCGGGCCTCCCACGTGAGAGGCGGATGCTCTACCACTAGACCAAACACGATGTCTAATAGATAGCCATATGTGAAAAACCGACAACGAACTTGCTTCACGATTCTTGTACGATGCAATGTTCGAATTCAAGTGACGAAAATTAAAACTGGTTTACTGGCCAGATCATGAGATGCCCCAGCAGGCGCGTAGCCAAGGGGAGGGTTCGAGGTTGACCCCCCCCCTCACCCACGACCCAAGCTTGAAAAAAATAATGGTACAAGTCATCAGAGTCTTGGGGAAAATATGCTGACACAATAAACTTCACCACGTTTGAGGCACAAACATGGGAAACCATTCCGCATGCATCTGGAGACCTAAAAAACCGTTTTCCCCCAAAGGGGAGGGTACCCCCTCATATCCCTCCAACAAAACCCTCCCCATGACACAATCCTGGCCCCAGTGTGTGAATATAGCAAGGAAGAATGTGTTCGCTTTGTTTTATATTATTCATAGACCCTGTGTAGAATGGCCCACATTCACAATCGGGCAAGGGACAGTCGTAACTGCTGAGACCTACCTTAAACCATAGGCGTAAGAGCCAGCTGGGGCTGGGACTTGGAGTTTCAACCCTTGGAGTTAAGGATAAACCTACTTCTCAATTTTTCTCAATTTTTGTTTTAAAAAACAAGGGCAATTTACTCAGGTAATGATTTTTTCCAATCAAAAACCACTGGCCCGGACCCTTCCCAAAAAGAATTCTTTAGACCCGTACGCCTTTATTTGTAGAGCACATCATCAAATATTTCACTATTTGTGCCCGAGAGTACTCTGACAACTAGAGGTATAGGTTCATCAAGACATTTTTAGTTGTAAACTTACTAGCACATATTATGATATTTATTTGTGGTGTGCACAGACCGCCAGCACAGAGAGCTTGACAAGCCCGCAGCCAGCACGGGGGCGAAGCCCCCTGGCAAAATTTTCGCCCCCATTTGAAGATCAAAAATTACCTTTGCCGTCATGCATTTTACTATATTTCGCTTCCCGAAAAATTTTACTCCCTGGAAGCAATCTCGCCCCTTTTAGTGTGTTGTACGTCGGGCTACGGGCCTGGAGCTGGACTGTAGTGACAAAGGCAGGAAGTAAGGTGCCTGGGAAGAAAGGTGTCTGGGTGGGGTTCTTTAATAAGGAAAAATGAACATAGTAGTGACTATAATTCACAATGATTTGTTACTTTTGTTCTTCTGAAGGTCCTGACATAGGAGTAGGAAGCTGTTCAAGACTGGGGGGCTGAACCTTGTTTCGGATCGCCGTCCTGAGGGAGGGGTCTGAGGGAAGGGGGTGGACCCCCTTTGGAAATTTTTTTGATATTTTAGGGTCCTTAGATGCAATTTGGTGCATCACTTTTTGGAAATATTTTAAGATAAATTAATGCACATTTTTGACATTACTTAGTCCTTTAGATTTTTTTGATATTTTAGGGTTCTAAGTTGCAATTTGGTGCACCGTTTTGGAAAAATTTTAGGTACAATAATGCAATTTTTTTATTTTTCTTACTCCTTTGGAAAATTTTAATATCTGTGGGTCCTTAGATGCAATTTGGTGCGTCAGTTTTTTTTTAATTTTTAGGTAAATGAATGAACATTTTTGACATTTCTTAGTCCTTTGGAAAATTGTTTTGATATTTTAGGGTCCTAAGTTGCAATTTGGTGCGTCATTTGGGAAAAATTTAAGATAAATTACTGCACAATTTCGACATTTTTTAGTCCTTTGGAAAATTTTGTGATATTTGTGGGTCCTAAGATACAATTTGGTGCATTATTTTGGACAAATTTAAGGGTAAATTACTGCACATTTTTGACATTCTTTAGCCTTTTGGAAAATTTTTTGATATTTGAGGGTCCCTAGATGCAATCTGGTGCATCATTCTATACAAATTCTAAGGTAAATTACTGAAATTTTTACATTTTTCTTAGCCCCTTGAACATTTTTTTTTGATATTTGTGTCCTTAGATGAAATTTGGTGCATTATTTTGGACAAATTTAAGGTATATTTACTGCACATTTTTGAAATTTCTTAGTCCTTTGGAAAATATTTGATATTTGAGGGTCCTTAGATGCAATCTGGTGCATTATATGGACAAATTCTAAGGTAAATTACTGCAAATTTTTGACATTTCTTACAGAAGAGACGAATAACGGGTTTTCGTGCTTGGAAAGTGGGAGGGGGGCTAAAGCATACTTCCTACGCCCTTGGGTCCTGATACGATTAAACTGGTCTTTGAAGCCAGTTTCTCCAAAACCGTGAAACTATCGATCGTAGCTAATCGTCTTGACACAGGCTGTAAGTTTGCCATCAGTCAGTCTGAGAAATGAGTGAATTGTTGATGAACTTGGCTGTCCTCTCTTGTAGAGATGTAGATTTACCTTCCAGCTCTCTTACAATATCAACGAAAAAGAAGATTTCTGAGAAGAATTTGGAAACGTCCCCTTCGTTGAAATCTAAAACACTCGTAAACATGTGTCAGTACTTACTCTCTTGTCTTTTTCAAATAGAACCATTACATGTAATGATTGCGATTCCGATTTGGAAGACAATCGCTTTATTTAGAATGAAGCTGTATGACGTAATTTGAAGGCAGCTCGACCAAAGATCCTAGAGAAACGCCAAACAGAAGATACGATACATATTCTACGGTAGCCTATAATGACGTGGAAAAGCAAAAAGCATACAAACGTTGGAACTTTTACTTCACAAGAGTCAAAACTTTGACTGTTAATGTCAAAGTTTTGACTTTTTATCAGAAGTTTTTTACTTTCAATCTGACGATTTCATTTCTAAAGTCAAACTGTTGACTTTAAATTTAAGCTCAAAATTTAGACATTATTCTGTAAATTTGACTTAACATGTCAACATTTTGATTTTGGTTTTTAATCTAAAAAATCTTATCTTTAATACCTTTAATACCCAGGAGTTTGACTTTTAATCTTAAAAGTTTGACTTTATATCCCCAAAATTTGACTTTATTCTGAAAATTTTGAATTTTCAACGGTCAGCAGCATTTTGAGTTAAATCTGAACTTTTGGGCTTTTAGTCGGTGATGTTTGCAACACCACCATGGTGCCACGATACCGCCAAGTGACCACTAGTGGAGCCTAGTGGCAACTGCCAGGTATAGACGCTCATTGGACGAAGTCTCCAAAACTGTGCGGTATGCACACAATATAGAACATTTAAATGAAACTTAAATGAGTCTGGAATCGGAATCGGTCATGCAGCCATGCATGCCATGCAGCGCATATTGCAGCTCCATGACAGTACTTCCATGGTATGACTAGGCTGGTATAGGCCGCAGCTTCTGCAGAGCAGTTGGAAAGATTCCTCTTTATGAGGTCACGGACCCTACTAGCTTTTGTAGTCGCATGAACAACTTGCGTATCCCACTTCTATTATTTTGAAGATAGATACCAAAGTAAGGATGAGAGTGGACTGTTTGTAAAGTCTGACCGCCCAACTTATAACTGTGTGGGATAGTAGATCCACCTGATGATATGTTCATGGCGTCTCACTTGCCATAGGGTTGAAGCGTTTGCCACTTGTTTTGTCAAGCCTTTAAGAGATGGAGATCTTTTTGTAGATCATCAGAATCATGGGTAGTTGAGATGATTTAAGGCCGTTTCGCCCCATTGCCAGTCCCCCAACCAGTTCTTTACTACCCAAACTGACCAGTTTGTCCCAAGTGTTGACCAGTTCCCCCAACATCTACTAACAGTTCTGCCCCAAGTACTGATCAATTCTTCCCCTAATCTGTTTGCAGCATATCCTTATAAGAAGTTGTTGATTATGTATACGTCAAGAAGGATACATGAAATAAAATTCTCACAGTTTTCACCCTATTTCTATTATTTTCGGCATTTTTGTGCTTGAAATGCTGTACATTTTTTTTCAATTGTTTTGTTTTTGATGTTGGCGTCCTTTGCAAAAATCTCAGGCTTAAAGATATATGGTTTTCATGTGCAGGCCTATGTGTTTCCGCAGTTTACACCATTTTCCTGTATTTCCGGCATTTTACGTTCTTAAAATGGAGTGCAACTTTTCTTCAGCCTTTTTTAATACTATTGCCTCCATCTTCTTTTGACAGCAACTCGTATCCTTTTTCTCTTTTGGCATTCTTTTTGTTTCCGATCTGACTTACCCGTCGAATAATTCCAGTTTTCACTCATTTTTTTAGAACGCTGCTCGATTTCCTTTATTATTTTATGCAGCTATTCCACTTTTTGAAGTTACTGCCGCCTTTAATTTCCCCTCTTATTTTCGGCTTTTGTTCTTGTTGGAGATACCGGACCTTTCATGTTCCATATATTTTATGCAGCAACCCTAATCCCAACCCTCTCTCTAATTGAAAACTATCTCAACTGTAAGTGAATTTGAACTTTTTTTGTTACAGCAACTAACTACTCAGAGTTAGTTAAACCGAGGGTGCGAACTAGTAGGTAGGCTACTTGGGGCGAAACGCACTGGCGTAGCAAGCGGGTGGACTGGGTGGGCCCCAACAAATGCGCAAAAAATTCTCAAAAAATCGTTAATCTGCCTACCGCGTAAACACCCAGTACAGACCCGAGAAGAAAACATCTGCAGAACTGCTTTTGAAGAACCTGCAGGCAAGAATACGGGATTGAACCCGAATCTGGCGCATGCAAGGTTCCACTCTTACCCCGTACCTCCCCATGGAGATTGGGGGGTCTTAGAAAAATGGATTTATGATACCATTGGTTTGGGGCCCCTCGCTGTGTTTTGTCCATAGGGCCCTGCTACGCCGCTTAGGGAAACAATTACCACTTTAGGGCCAGCTGACAGGGGCTGAAAGACGGCCGGGGGGAACTCGTTGGGGGTGAATTGGTAATGGAGCAAAACGACTGGATACCGTCACAGGATCTCCATTTTCTAAAGCTATGTTGATAATCTCACAAGATTTGATGGCTCTCTATAGATGGTGCATCACTTGGCTGTGGACAATATGTTCTAGAATCTTACTACATATATAGAGTACAAAGACCGGTGGTTGTTAGGGGTCCACTCCGGCTCCTTCTTATAAATTGGGGTAAAGTTAACCTTTTTCAATCCTGCGATGACTCCTTACTTCTACTTTGAAAAGTAGAACATGTTATGAACTTCAATTGTGTCTCTTCTGATCAAAGTTGGTTTGTTATGTGGGGTATATACCACAGTGTTCAGTTTTGGGGCCTTTTTTCCAGTTGTGGCTCACTGGCTTGTTTTCCCTTCTCCATTGCTTATGCTGAGCACCAAGCACAATGGCA
>WURT03032633.1:17956-34277 GCA_009936505.3 Holothuria glaberrima | reverse complement strand
ATACTTTACTGTACTCTTTTTGTCAACTATGACATGTTTCATGTCTCTTTTCTTGTTTATGTTATATATATATATATCGGCTGCCAGCACGAGGTAGCCTCATAGACTGAACATCGCCTTACCACCAATTCCACAAGAGTCCACTTCCTTTTGTGAGAGAGTAAGCTCTAACGTGATTTCTTTATCAAATGGTCAGTTATACAGAGGTTTCCAGCCCTGTGAAGGAGGTGACTATTGATTTCATCTCAGCGAAGCCAAATTTAATGAGTAGTGATTACCTAAATGGTTAAAGCCCAGCAGATCGGGAGATTCCCTGTTTGGATGCATCTCATTTACCCCAATCAGGAGAAAAATTGGTCATGGGTCAGCCATTTTGTCTATTTTACCCACAATGCCATGGTTGTTTGTGAAATTTGTAATGGCGAATAGTTTTTCGAAACCCCTTGCAAAATTTATCGATCTTATTCAATGGAGATAAATCTATATTTGGTAGGTGTATTGTCATAACTACGGAAAAGCCACGTTCTAATCGGAGGTTTAGCACGCCATATTAAGAAAAGAGAAAGCTCTTGAATGGTATTCATATCTTACTTACCTTTGTCAATGTTGGATAGAAAGCCTATATTCTGTGTTGCATAAGTCCCCCTTCTTTGGGAGAACTTTCCTTTTCTCCTAAACGGGAGAATCTCCCGGCCTTCTTATCGGCTTACTGACAGGCAACACAGACTAAGCACTAGATGTAACATGATCTTTGAATAGCTTTAATTGACCAGCTCACATGCGTCATATTGGTGGCTTGAGAAATTACAAAAGTTCAAGAAAATCTTACTCAATTTGTCCAATAAATGCACAGGGTGTGCTGTGTGCTCCAAAGTGGTAAAAACAATGTACACCTTATGTATCGTCAGGAATCGGGTCCTGTAGCTTCATCACCACCTATCGGTATGTTTACTACTAACACATATTGTAATTTTCAGTTTGAATGTATGGGTAACAAACACAAGCCTGAATAAGGACACATATTGACCGAAAAGAATGATAGATGAAGAGTCACATGGATTACTATTTGACATATTAGGTTAATAATCTAAATTTCGCAGCAAGTTATTGATTAAAGCTTAATTATCTCAATAATTCTGTGAAACACATCATTTATAGCACAAATGATCTTTCCCAAAATTCGTATGACATTTTCTGTTTTCTTCGTAATTACGTCACAGTAAAGAAGATGCTATTTTTAAAAATTATGATTCCATGAAAGTGTGTAAATGATCATAATTTTCTCAAGAGTAACTTAAGTAGCGCTCACGACTGTGAGTGCTCCCCCTTTTTAAACGTATAGCAAGCCCAATGTTACTTACTAAGATGTCCTATGTCAGGTATGCAAATTGTTTCAAGACATATAGCTTTAAGTACCTCAAAGCAAATATGTAGACCTTTCCTTGTCGATAAGTCAATTGTAGCTTGATAAGAATTCCACCCCAATGTGCAATCAAGTCATGTATAGACTTATAAATACAAAGATAACTTTATTCAGAATTTTTTTCAAGTCGTGTATTGCCTTATGATTGCAGAGATGCTTGATACAAGACTTATTTTAGATAGGCTTCTCAAGTTCTGTATGGCCATATTAATCCGAGTTACTTCATGTCGAATTTTACATGGCCATGCCACCAACCCAGATGTATTAAAATTATTTAAAACGGCAAAAAGTCTTAAAAGTCAGGTTATCAAAGAAGTGTATCTTTATAAATACGTAAAAACCGAAGGTCAGCATAAGTTAGAGATTTTTTAACGTCGACTGAGCCAACTTTAAAGAACCTAAACTTTCACCATATCTTCAATAAAGTTAGGATTATAACATATTTACTCTACAAGATGACGCTTTTATTGTTCTATTGTAATCTTGAGAGGCATAATCTGATGGGCATATTCTAGACTAATCTGCTAATACAACAGTAAAAGTCTATGATTGTTATGTACCTTTTTACTTCATATTTTCACATGGCTGGAGATTCAGGGCCCAGATGTGTTACCGATATGATCCAGTCACAAAATTCTTATGAAAGGACCGTATCTGTCCCAAACAAAAAAGGAACTCGATAAACTTCATCTTGCCATGATATGACTTTAATGAAGAAATTGCTTTTATCAAGGTTTATCCAGTCAATGTTTTTGTAACTACTCAGACAAAACTTTCAGTTCTGGCACAGATGTGATCCAGATGTTGAATCTCTATTTAACCTATGTATGATATTTTATATTTGTATGAATTTTTTAAAAGGCTTCATCGTCATAACAACATGGTGTCCAGCAGCCTCTTCAGGCGTGCGGATTTAAATACAACCAGGGTGTTGCCATCAGTAGCCATTGATCTCTGATGGAACACACTCGCAGTTGGTAGCCCATTTTCCATCACTTCTTTTGTTGAATAAGAATCTGCAGGTCGAGTGTGAACAGTTAACACGATCCTTTTCAGTACTTCAGTTTCTCTTCATTGACCAGGCTATTGTTTGTTAGCTTTTCTTTTCAGCAGTGTATGTACCTTAGTCTTTTATCACGTGTATTTTAGGCCTAGTCTTATGCTGAAAATAGTCAAGGTTAGACCTAAAATTTCAAAGTATAAAGGGTTAAATGAAATTCAGAGCGTTATTCGTTTTTGTTAGCGTAACGCTGGTTACTATAAGAGTCGGAATGGCTAATTCTTCCAATCCTTCTGCAATTTAGACGATGAGTCTATCGCAGATCAACAGAATTCTGTGGTGTTCCAACATCAGGATCTCTTCAGCATCGGCTAGAAATAGTTCATCGGTCCATCACAACTCTCACTGCAACCTTTTAAACGACATTGTGCTCATCTGGAAGGGAAAACGTTTACGAAAGAAAACAAAGACAAGAAAACTGAGTTGATTCCCTTTTGCATTTATTGAATTTTAGGTCATTTAACACCGATTTTGGGTCAAAACGCAACAACGAGTGCTTTATTGAAAGCTACTGTATTGATCGTGCACAGGGAAAATTTAAAAAAAAAACATACGAAACCAAAAGGGCAATCCAAGGAGTTTCTTATCTCATCCCACTATCCCAAGACATCTTTTCGCTCCTCAGTTCTAGTGTAGCAGATATTTGTAATTTCATTGGAAATAGTAGATTGGTGACATTAGGTCACAAAATCTGACGAACAGAATTAATTCATGGTTCAAGTTCTGCCCTATTGATGGTCTGAATACTTTAAAGGGAATGTAAATGTATCTGTGGATGCTCACTTTCAACTCAACCACATGCAGCCTTTAATAGCGTTTCATACAATGATAACTGGGACGCAAATGGACGTGATTACTGTGGGAACGCGCGAATAGCTTCAAGTTACATAAATAGATGGCGCCAAAATCTAGTCAGGCTTGACCCACTTGGTCCACTCCCAGCATTTGAAGGTTAATAGCAGCTGAGTATTGGCCAAGGGTAGCTTAGAATAATATGCATTCGAACAGGTCATTTTATGGATTTTTATTGTGGAGTTTGTTGAAACTCAGGTGAAAACTGAACTTTCAATATCAAGCTAAGACAATGGTCAATGTCATGAAGAACAAAAAGCTTTCTTTACCTTCCCATACTTATTCACAGCAAAAATAAAAGTAAAATTTTTGCCCTATAGCTGATCTTTGTCCTATGGCCGTTGACTAGTGTGAATGACTGCAAGGTATAAGATCTCATACCCATCCGCTTTCATACCAAGTTTGACCAGTAGAATTTTCAGGTTTGGATACACTTTTTTCCATGCACATATCATTTGACCTTCTTAATCTATGACATTTGACCACAGGAGGTTAAGTGTTAAGTTGTGCAAAGTAGTCTTCTATCAGAATCCAGTGCGAATAAATCAGGACCATTTATTGCTTCGTTTAGTTTTTATGAACAAATCTGAATAGAGATTATTTTGAATAACTTAACATTTGACCTCTGACTTCTGACCTATTACGCTGAGAGTGTTGGAAGCACAAATTCCAAGTACTATGCAACCACCCACCACGTTTAGGTTCAACTTTGTCCTCAGGTTTGGAAGAGTTCGCGATACACTTTTATATTAGTGTAAATATCATGTGACCTTTTGAAGCCGTGTACTTTGACCTCAGGGATCAAATGTCATCCTGTGCAAAGTAGTCTTCTGTCAGAGAGTTATGCCAAGAAATCAGGATCATTTATTGTTTTTTCAATCTTTGTAGCCAAATTTGAAAACCTGCTTGACCTAACGTGACCTTTGACCTTACATACTGAGCCCATGTGAGGCACAATTTGTAATGCTTATGCCCCAATGAATTTGGAATCAACCTTGCCTTTAGTTTAGGAGGAGTTTGCGACGCCAAATTTAGCAGTTTTTACCAGTTTAAAATGCCATATGACCTTCTGACTTTATGACCTTGGATCCCATGCTAAATTTTAGTGGCTTAAATTTGCTTTGACGTACATAAGACATGTCTGTAAAGGGTTTATATTGCTGCTTCATCTGTGGGCATTGTATTTGAAGAAATTTCAAAACAGGTTTTTGACCCAAATTTAGTGACATTTAAACTCTGACCTTAGCAATTTAAAAACTTTTCACCAACGTCATCTTCCCACCAGGTGTTAAGTCTATTGAGCTGGGAGTCAAGGGGTTGCTGTTGGATGAAGCAACTACACACACACACTTGATAGAGAAAATAGTGAAAAAGACCACATTTGCAATATTTGATCACGTGACCAGAGAACAGGATCTCCACCACTCCTTTCTGCCACACCCCTGAGTAGCGGTCATAAGTCCCCAAATTTTCCCACCATCCATTTTCATGGTTACGGTTACTATAGCAACAGGTAGAGGTAATCGGGGCCGTAGCCAGCTTCACATTTTAGAGGGGCAAGTGTTATGATTGGGGGCAAATGTTGTGGTTGGGGGCATAAAATATTCCACCACATTAATTATTATGCAGTTTCAGTTTTCATCTGGGGCAGAAATATTTTTCGGGGCATTGCCCCGAAATGCCCCCCGTGGCTTCGGGCCCGAAGTACATATAACGTATGGGATGGGATAAAAATGAAAAAAAGGTTCTCTGACTTTCTTAATTACATTGAACCTGCAATTATACGACAACTCTGTTTGCGAAAGATGTAATCTTCGTTTTTTAAAAGATTTTAGGGATTATCACGTCATCTAATACAGTATTAAAGAGCTTTGTCAAACCTACAATCTTTTTCTTTATGGTTTTATCCCAATGATCTATTCTCTACTCTCGTATATGCCCATCATTTTTATCCTTGGGAATGTTTATCTGATTTAGGCTACGTTCATAGAGGAAAGCTGGTGAATATCCGAACTACATTTTTCCCGACTCTTGACGGTATTTCCAGCTTGGTTACTCCGTGTTATTATTCGATCTTTCAGACATATTTAGCTTTGGCATGCGCCTCACTGATTGCTTCCATTGTTTTCCTCTTCTTTCTTTAAAATACATGTAACGGGTATTAGACAGTTGTCGCCCGAACTAGAGAGGCGCTGCAACATATCTTTGTTCTCTTTTATTGCAAAACGCTCAGATGAAATGTTTTAGCCAAGATCGATTTTTATCCAATAATCCGTACGACGTCGAAAAGTAGCGAACAGTGCTTACGGTATTTAAAATGTCACTGACTCTTTTTTTTCCATGGGTTATTAATTCGGTTCTGAAGTTAACGTGAATTATCAGCCAAACGGAGTCCCGCACCCATGAAATTAGCACTAAGTTAAAGAGTAGCCATCCTTAAAAATGCTAGAAGCAAAGTTACCAAGAACATTTACCGTCAAAATAGCTAACTCGTGCTCGTTATGACAAGTCGTTTCGTGTATACCGGGAAACGACATACGTGAAGGTTATAAACTTAAAGTACACACACTGCCTAATTGCAATAGAATTAAATGAGGTTCATAACACTGAATATATGCCACATGAGTTTATTTTTAGATAAGATTGAGGACCTAAATCACGGATTTCAAGTCCTAAGAAGAAAATTTAATAGATTTTTCTATGTCCTCTAAAGTTAAACAATAGACAGTCTATTGTTAAAGTTAGGGTTAAGGAAGAAAACACAAAGGAGATAACAATTAGGTCCTCAGTTTGTATGTAAAATCGACTTGTGTGTAATTTAACCATGTGTTGAATGCTAATGTTAGTTTTATAACTTCTTGGACAATGAAAGGACATGTAAACTGTGAGATAAGCTTCAAATGAGATCTTCTTTAAAAAAGACTAGTTCTTAAAAGTAACTCAACCAGCTGTTCTTCAGTTGTGATCAAGTGCTTAGAGTGGTAGCTCGAAACCGTCAACAGTTTACAATTTTTGACAATTTTATGGTCTGTATTTATAGGGCATGTATTATTGAAATAAAGTTTTGAGAGTCTAGTCTTGGCCATTTTTTGCCAGTTTATCACGCTGATATTTAGCAGGCTCAGGAGTACATAAGATGAATATAACCTGTGAAGCTATGCACACTTTAGCCATGATATGACACATCTAAACCTACAGTTTACACTGATTTCCTAAAGGTTGATCTGGTCCAACACAGCCTTGTTTCTACCTGTTTACGGAAATGCACGTGGTTGAGGTTTAATCCAATTTGAAGGTGGAATCTAACTTGAAAGGCAAGTTCAGTGATGATTTTGTAGGCTTCAAAGAATCTTATTTTTTGGCTTTGTAATAACCTATACAAGTCGCATGTACATTATCTAGGGAAATTATTTTAACCAAAGCACGTCAATAAATGTCATCAGTGTATTTGGTCGACAAACAAGTTTCATCTTCTGTTCACTAAAATGACGGAGGTCGATACCTAAAATTATCCTTTTGAAGTAATGTACGTGCAAAGAGCAGACCATTTAAATGGAATTAATTTATAGCAACAGAAAGAAACTGTTTCAAAGAGAAAACATTACCATCAAGAGGATTAATTTTAACAAACCTGATTACAGTAATGTGGCTTATGTTCTTCAATTTTTTTAAAAAGAATAAGGGCACAACCCTTTGTTGCCACCAGCAAAAGTTTTACACCAAGAAAATAAAATTTAATACTATCCCTGACAAACAAAATCAAATTAAAACAAATCTGAACAGAATTCCAAAGGAAAACTGTGGGGAATTACTTTTTGCATTCTTTGTGGGCCCCACAGACGGACGAAAAAGTTTTGAGTCAAGGCTGAATCATACTTAAAGTGGTAGAACCAGTAAACGTCAAGGTAAGGCATTTAGCTTGCCTCGTCTTCTATGGTACCGTTGCCAGATAAAACTTAGTGTTACAGATAGTATCCACAATGCTATCGCAATGACTCCATAAGTGGGGGCGTTGTACCACTCTCCGGTTTTCTGTTTCATCCTCTTTAACAATGATTTGCCAACAGCTGCAACGCCGACGCCTAATTAAACTTTTCCTTTGAGGCTTCGAGTTGCTGCTCTGTTGCACTCACCGAGATACGTATCCAAAAGAGCAACAATATTTCTATATTTTTACAAAATAATTTGAAAATTTGGAGGCGTAATATTAATTCTTATTTATCTAAGTTGTGGTGAGGGGGCTGCAGGGGTAAAGAATTCAAACGGACCATAAATGATCGTACGTGATTGTCAAAGGCTCTGGCATGGCGTGACTCTTGAAGGAGTCAAGCCTTGTACTTTCTGCGTTCGGTAATAACATTTATCATGTTCTTTCGTCAAAGACCCAGCCAATTTAGAAAAAATGTTAAAAGCTCTTGACAAATTTAAAAACTAGCCGTTAGCCATTCAGTTATTGAAGCTTGTAGTATTTTTACTTGGCATAGCAACATCAACACGAATACGTAGGGAGATAAAAGTTCAGCTACCACACCATCAGAAATGGTGCTATACCATACATTCCCAGCAACAGGGTTCAATGCAATCACATTAGAGGATATTGACACCTTCCACAAAGGAATGAGGCTGTTGATTTCCGTCAGAAAACATAGTTAATGAGCTCATATGGTCCACACTTAGAGGCGGATCCAGGGCTTATTTCGATGGGATTGAAGTGTGGAAGAGGAAATTCTATCTTGGAGGGAGGTTCGGGCGGGAGAGACGGTGTTGGCGGGGATGTATATACCCAGTGATGAGGATCAAAGGGGCTAGTTTCAAGGTTCTTAGTGGAGTCCAAGGAAGTCAACCCAGAGGGAGAGCAGTTCCCGAATGGTATAGGGTATTTGCAAAGTTGTGGGCATTATACTGAAATATTTCAAATGACACTTGAAGCGACCACAAATTTTAGTTTGACTATGTTTCGAATACAGGCAAGAGAAAATTTGAATTAGTTTTTTCTGGTATCTTAATTCATGAATGCCCGTTGTAAATCACGAGAAAATGTTTTTGTTCCTAAATTGCTACATTATGGGCTTTAAATTACAATTTGCTGTCAAAAGATCCTCAGAATCAATTGTCTTTCGCAAATGGTGAATTGTATTTGGAAATAATCGTATCATAAACACTATTTCATCTTTTTAACGTATTCATCGTAGTAGCTACCTTGCTAAAAAGAATTAGTGTCACGACCCCTCAAATAATAGCGAATGGTAAAGGTAAAAGTTTAAAGATTTGATCACGTTGGAAAAAATAAGCAGATATACCTAGAGAATTAACAAGGAAAAGATGATGAGTAGGAAGGATAGAATATCGAAAAGTTCTCCCCTCTTGAAAAAAAGCATTCCTCTGAAAATGCAGAGGAACAGTTTGATGTAACATGTTCCAAAAATCACATTTGAAAAATTTGTTTGTTAAGCGGCTTAATTTTGTTTTTATTTTTAGGGCTGAAAATGAAAAATTCTCTACACCGTCCAGCAAAGCATTGTAGGACTCCAATTTCCTCAAAGGCCCTAAGTGTAGTGCCTACTGCACTTGTTGCGATAACTGAACCTTAAAAGAGGTCATAAAGGGTGAAGTGAAGTATATAAGTTATAACGACAAGGTGTAAGAAAGATGTAATATATACTTCCTCTTAAAAATTCTGATCAAACCGACTACGAGCCGGAATTTGGTTAAATATTTGACTAGATTGGTTAAAAAATGAAGTATATCTGGTCATTTTTATCCTGACCAAATCTAGTCACACAGTTATACGGATTCCAGGTAGGGGACCCAGTTGATCAGATTCGGTTTTCAAAATTTTCTTGAGAAGGTTGAGAAAATTAGTCATTTAATAGATTTGCATGACATAATTTATTGGACTCGGGTACCTTTACCTTTAGTCCTCCAACCTTCCACACAATCCACAGTTCTATTTATTTTTTGTCATATCGACCTAACATCAATACCTAATTATGAAATGGTATAATCATCCACAAAATTCTTTGAGAAGCTATAACTGATGGCATACGTCTGGTCGGACGAATATTAAGTTAATGGGGTGTGTCACGGTACGTCGCGGAGGAGGCAAAGAATAGTGGCTTAAAGTACTCCCAATGCTGACAAAATTTTTATAAATACTAACATTTTCAGTTGTCTGTAGGTACGGCAATTGGCTTTCAGGCGTATTTGCAATACTAGCAAATGTAAACAGTGGCAGGGAAAATACATTCATGCATGAATGGAAAATCGTATCTTAAGATCGGGAAAGTCGATTTTGTTTTGATAGTCTGAAGTCGTTCACTTTAATTCTAAGCAAGTGATTTGCTATAAATTTTATCGATAACTTTTATGGGGAAGAGAATGAGAGGATCTGAGTTAGATAATGGCAAAGATATTCCTTATTGGTTTCTGCATTTGTTTTAAAGATAAGACTGTCCCACCCTGTCCCGTTGTTTAATGGAGGCATGACCAAGACGAAAATGGGAGACAGCTGCAATTCCTTTTGAAAAACAAACATTTTTTCACTGCTCTATAATTTTTATCTCGCACCACTGAAAGGTCTTCTATGAATCGTATTTTTTCATGGAAATGGGAGACGATAAAGTTGGATCTTTACTATCTTGTTTATCCTTCATCAAACAGTACTATACTTCTTGCTGTGTAAACAGATTGATGTTATCATTTATACCACGTCTCTTTATGTTTAATTTTTGTCTGATCCTTGACAAAATTATGTAACTTGGTAAATATATAGAACAAAAATGCACAATTTATTACAGAAATAGAATATGGAAATGGAGGAAAAATTGTACAACGATACAGTTGCCTCATTTACTATCTTGTTTATTCCTCTTCAGACATTATATGCCTCTTGCTTTTTTCAATCGAACAGTAATTATAAATTTATGTTTTAGTCCACTTTAAGAAAACAACGTCTGATCCTCGACAAAATTGTACAACTTGGGAAATTGGTAAAAACAAAAAAGTTAATTTATAGGAGAATCGGACTGCATATTTAGACTGTCCTAAAATCGCAATCATACACTTTGAAAGTTTCAATTGGTTTGCATATTGGTTCCAGAATTTTTGTTTGCAAACATTTTACATCGACAAGTCTCTGATAATTCATTCGGTCTTTACTGAAATTGTTTTCTATCTAACAAAGTAATAATAATTTCATGTTTTTTGTCTACTTTCAAAAGATAATGTAATACGTCCTGACCCAGGTGACCATAAACGACATAGTTTGACATTGATGTAAAAAGCACAAAAACCTAGAAAATAGCTAAAATTCCCACTAAAATCCTCCAATATTGACCATTGTACAGGATAATTTCTATCTTACACATCTATCAGGAATACACATGTTTTAAAGTTTGCAAATATGTGACATCGAAGGATGGACTTACCAAATATAGCTAATGGTATCTTTTGGTTTTTCACCCTTTATTTCAAGGACAGTTGTAGTATTGGTATGCCCTGCGAGATTCAATTATTAGTGAAACTTGTCCATTTGAAAAATATAAGTACCAATCACCAAACTGTGTAGTGACCTATCTGGTGAGTAAGAGATAATTTGTAAAGGGATAACATCAAAAATGGTACCACTGTGCAACACTTCACATAATTTTTTGCAGAAGCAATGAGATACTTCAGAATCCGTCAAATTTAAAGAGGTAGATCTTCAGAATGGTAGAAGGTCTTGGCATAATTTCAATCGATCTTCCATTGGGAGAGTATATACTTCCTCAACTGCTTAGTAAAAAGAGCTCTTCTGGTGACATATCACCATACCTTTTAAGACCTAAGAAATCTACCTGCAAAATATGATATGCGTAGGTTGACCAGAAAGGTGGTATCTAGTTTGACTAGAGGGATTGTAATAGTTACACCTCCCCGGTTTGACCACTAATCTGTTATAGAGCCAAAAGGTTGCAGAGGGCTCCCACAAAAGAACGTCTCTAAGGAAAGTTCTTTTGTTGTTTTTAAAGTTATATGTAATAATTTACCTTCAAGCGGTGTGAATATTCATACCATAACCTTCTTATTTATGCGGAGAAGGTGAGAGATTTCTTCCAGCTGGAGTAATTATTTTCATCTCTCAAAGGAGTAACGTAAATATCAGTGGGGTGCTGAAGTCTTGGCAAATAGAATGATACTGCAGTTAATGGTCAGCCTACCTGTCTGTTAAGATCGTTTTGGGGTACAAAGGTATGGAAGGTCATCTGATCTACTTTACCCTCCAAAAACAGCAAAAATAAAAAGGAAAGTTAACAAGTTGTATGATTAGTTTGCGTCATTTGAGTTTCATGTAGTACTGAAGTCTCATGCTGCTCCACACGACTATTCAGTAGACGAGATTTGTGGGTTTGTGTGCAAAGAGGAGGCCCTCCAAGCAACACTTTCTTTGTGAAAAAGTGATAGTCAATGAATAGTCTGGATGTTCGCTTATGCGACTGTAGCTACTTTTATTTAAGAATTTAGGGAAATGGGTAATTAAATATGATCTGCAGATTCTAATGAAACTTGAATGCGATGTTACAACCAGATAAATCATTTAGAGGATGCAAGTGAAAGCTAGGTGAAAGCAGCTTGCGTAATGACTATGCGCCCCTTGTTTTTCGTAGCGTTAAGCTGAACGAAAACAGTTCCTCCACTCTGCGGAAGATACGGTGCGAGGAGAACTTCCCCCTTCCACTTGCCGCCATTTCTCCTTTACCAAAATTTTGTTTCAACCAACTTGATTTGACATACTTATTCTGTTTCC
Organism: Holothuria glaberrima; assembly: GCA_009936505.3. NCBI lineage: Eukaryota > Metazoa > Echinodermata > Holothuroidea > Aspidochirotida > Holothuriidae > Holothuria > Holothuria glaberrima. Next base: position 22,157 of record WURT03032633.1, on the reverse strand, counting down.
AAGAAACATACGTTCACGTTAGTCCTTGCATGTCCCAATGTTGACATTAAATCGGATAACCTTTGTCCAAAAAGCTGAGTTGTGATACGAGCACAAACTTGTGACGTCACGACTCCCTGGTTTGTAGCCTTCCTTTTCTTTCCGTTACTATTAAATCGAAAAGTCGGGTACTCGAGCAAGGGAGTATGTAGAGGTGTATGCTTCACATTAAACACTCTTTGAAAATGTTCACCGACTGCATGGTCAAGTGGTTAGAGCATCCGACTTGCAGCCGGAAGGTCGAGGGTTCGAATCCTGGCCGGGTCATACCAAAGACTTTAAAAATGGAACCTACAGCCGTTGTGCTTGGTGCTCAGCATAAGCAATGGAGTAGCGGGGAGAACAAGCCAGTGAGCCACAACTGGAAAAATGTCGTGGCCGGCCCGACTTAAACCAATTGGCTACAACCTGAGCCGTAAAACCTCATGTAACTAACTTTTGAAACTTTTCAAAACAGTTTTGCTTGTACTAAGTCCTATTGCATTGCTGTTGTTATCAAGGATTTTTTCCTTCCGATGTGGTAGCTCTATTCTGGAGTGGTTGCAAGACTTTTCTTAAAGGGGCTCATTGAGTTGATGTTATTTTGTGACGAGTTTGAAGGGTTAGTTTGCATGGTATTATGCTTCTAACTAGTCTCATAACTCGTGTATTACTTCCTGTAGTTACCGAAAATATGAGAAATTGTACTATAGTTTTTATCGACTCAAAAGCTTGTATTTCACAATGCTTGTCCGAGCCCATGATAGCCTCTCTTGAATATACAGCATGTATGTACAACTGAAGTCTTGATCACAACAGCTATTGGTGAGATGAGTTGCAAACTTTTCAATCAAGTTGGTATAAGCCTTGCTCATGTGTTGTCTTTGAGCGGGGGTTCCATATGATCAGTCCCTTTTGGTAAAAAGTGCCCGGTCACTTAGTTTGACCATGTACCATCAGGATGTGAGTTGAACTCAAAAGGGGTGACAAAAAATCATGAATTTCGTAAACCATCTCAATGAGTCCCTTTAAAAGGCTTGTACTGTATATGGTACACTTACTAGAGAGGAATGGAGTATCTACACATATGGCATACAGTATGTGCAGACTGACATTCTCACTAAAACATTACAGGAATAAATGTGCATGGTATTTTTCAAAAAAAAAAACACTTCATGTGTTCTCACTAACGTCATGCAAAGACATAGGAAATTTTCTCACAGAAGACATTCTCTGTCAGTTCAATTCATCCTTCTCTTTTCTTCAAAAATACCGCTAAGATTTTATTTACATTTCTTGTTGTTGCCTTGGTGATGATTTTGTCATCCAAGCCTTATTCCAATTTGAAATCCCTTTCGGCCAAATAAAGCAAATAGCACGTTAATGACAATGGCCTGGGCAGTTTCCTTTCGACCACTGACAAGGGGTAAAAAAGAATGAGCTAGACACAAACAACTTCTATCCATCCTCACCTGAGACTTACTCGGAAAAGCGCGACCTTCACCTACACAGCAGGTCACGAACGGTATTATTGCAGAATATTGAAGTTTTAGAAGTTTCAAACAATCAAGCCAGATAACTCCTGCCAGAGGGCATGCACACCCTGAGTACATTGATGAAAATCATCCTTACATACGGCACATAAGTATCATTGGCGTTGTAATGCGTCATGTCGGTAATAAGATGTCTGCTTACGTATCAGTGGCAAAAGAATGTATAATGCTTGTAATACATGCATCTAAAAGTATCATTGGCAATGTAACATGTCAGTGCGGATGGTTAGATGTATCTGTGAGCACTAGTGGTAACAGAATGTGTAATGACGATGATTAGATGCACTTATAAATTATAACTATTAAAGGTAATAGAATTTTAATGCAGATGATAGATGCATGTTTAAGTATCACTGGCAATGTAATGTGTCATGCCGGTAATTAGATCCTTGCGCATCAGTGGCAAAATAATGTATAATGCTTGTAATACATGCACCTAAAGGTATCATTGGAAATGTAATGTACCATTACCGGTGGTTAGACGTATCTGTAAACACCAGTCGTAATAGAAAGTGTAATGACAGCCATTAGGTGCCCCTTTAAGTATTAAAGGTAATATAATTTGTAATGCAGATGATAGATGCATCAAGTATCATTGGCAAAAAGATGTATATCTTCCAGCATCAGTGGTGATAGAATGTGTAATGACAGCGGTATATACATCTGTAAGTATCCCTGCTAATAAACTGTGTCATAACCGTGCATGATTAGATGCATCAGTAAGAGTGGTAATAGAACGTGTAACGCCAGTGATAGATACATCTATCAGTGGCTTCGACACGGGGCATGGGGGGATTCGATCGTGTCCCACAATCCAAACTGGAAAATTTTCCGAAAATTCTAGCAACAAGCACACCAGTCGTTTAAGGGATAAATTACTGTAGGGGGTTAGGTGTTGTGTTTCTAACTGAGTGATGGATCTCTTCTAATCATCTTTTAATCATTTTCATCATAAGTCGTTCTCAAGCTATAAAAATTCTCGCAACTCCTTTGCAAACTACAAAACTTTTTCGGCACTAGCGCGCGCTTCCAGTCTTAACGCATAGTTGTGTTTATTATTATTAACACCGTCTCAAACATGCTCGCATTTTTCGTCCATGAGGGTTTTACAATTACGCTGACTGTCCGTGAATGTCAAGAATGCGAAGCACATGACTTCATGGGAAGACATAGTTTATGGAAATTGAAAACTTTTAAGAACTACCAGGCATACAGAAGACTCTTCTTCTCTTTGGTAGATACATTTTGTTAAAGAATTGGAACTGAGCAGAGCGTACAAACAATTTTTGTCATGGAAATGATTTTTAAAGCAAATTCTCGAGGCGCTTAGCACGCATTCGTCACGTTTCGCCTTCCATATCTCAAGACCATTATTAAGGGGACTATACATTTTCTGGCCAAAAGTCTTTCCCCTCAAAAAGAGGTACATCTCCAACCTTTGTAGGGACTCATCATCAACAGAGTGTCTAAGAGCAATCTAAAAGTATCAGTAGCACTTGTATTGACATTTGCAGAATATATTTGTCGTCGTATATTTTTGTATGGTAGGTGCAATGCAACAGCCAAAATATCACTAAATAATCATAATTTCAAAGCATGTAAATAACTGAAGGATTTGCTAAAGATTTTGCATCGAATCCAACTTATATAAACAACGATTTTTCAGGCGACATCGCTAAGTATGCAGCCACTTTAGCCCTAACTTACCTTAATATTAAAATAACAGGAGGAAAAAATTTTGAACTATTAAAGAATCCCCCTCAGTAGCATAGGTGGTGGAAAAGGTAAGAAGCCCCTTCAATCTCTTCCAAGCCCTCCAAACAAAGTGACTATTAATAACTGTTTTCTTATCATCCTCTTTGTGAATATAAATAAAGTAAGAAATAATATTACTTTCCTGTATGTTATATTGACCTGATCTTATTCTCCTCAATGAAACTTAATTCAGTAGTAACATTCACGCCAATATCCCAAACTATAATATAATTAGGAAAAATAATACGAGTAGGAGTGGTGGCGTATTAATTGATTATAGATCCAATCCCACTGTTACACAAACTCATATAGATACTTTTGAAGACCTTCAGGCCTTAAGTCTGAAAGTTACTATTTGTAAATCCCAACTGCCAATAGACTCATTCACTGGTTGCAAACAATGACGTCACTGCGTATCGGTAAAAGAGTTTACCAAAAAACAATTGATAACAATACAAGATACCTTGGTGAGAAGCTGGTCAAAATAAAAGTTACTGAACCTAATATCAACTTGCTAATCAATGATATCTCTGAACTCATTACAAACACTTTTTACAACAACTACCCTCTTACTAAGCGACCAACTTCCACTTGGAAAAGGAACAATAACATTATGACTTATTAAAGCTACAAGAAAATTACGGAGACGTTATATGATTGGCCATAAGATAGTTACCATAAGACAAATAAATAGGTTAAATTATAAAATCAAGAAAGAAATCAAAATTCAAAAACCAAAAGATTGGAATAATCATTGTCAAAAAATTAATTTTGAAACTGACCCATGTAAATTTTGGAAAAAAGAGTCTTAACCCCTCTAGATATAAAAACGTTGCTGAGCTATTGATACTCAGGGTAATCCAATGACTGATGAG
>WURT03032633.1:0-14171 GCA_009936505.3 Holothuria glaberrima | reverse complement strand
ATTTTCCAAAGGGCTAAGGAATGTCGAAAATTTGTAGTAATTTACCTTAGAATTTGTCCAAATGATGCACCAAATTGATGCACCAAATTGCATCTAAGGACCCTCAAATATCAAAACATTTTCCAAAGAGCCAAGAAATGTCAAAAATTTGCAGTAATTTGCCTTACAATTTGTCCAAAATGATGCACCAAATTGCATCTAAGGACCCCCAAAAATCAAAAAATTTTCCAAAGAGCTAAGAAATGTCAAAAATTTGCAGCAATTTTCCTTAAAATTTGTCCAAAAATGATGCACCAAATTGCATCTAAGGACCCCCAAATATCCAAACATTTTCCAAAGAGGAGGGGGACACCCCTCCCCTTAGACTCTCCCAGGACGGCGATCCGAAACAAGGTGCAGCCCCCCAGTCTTGAACAGCTTCCTACGCCTATGCCTCTTCGCTCAACCCCAGCTCAAGTATTTCTGTTTCGGCTTTCAAACACCAGAAACAACTATTCCCAAAAAGTTACTTTATTTGACCAATTTTCAAGCTACCGAAGATTGATCTCGCCAACTTTCAAATCAAAGTTACGAGAGTCCATTTCGCTTGCCAAAATGTTCAAAAATTGTCAGAATGTCTCTTTTTGGCACAACTCCTAAAAGATAAACAAATCTTGGGAATAATATCAATTTTATCGGGGATGCTCTGTCATCAGTATTTTGTGCACCCCCTTTGGAATGTAGCAGTCACAGATTTCAATGTGACCATAGTTAACGCAACGTTAAGAATTGACAACAACGTATGGCTAAGATAAGATGATTTTTAAAAGTATGGCAAGCTAAACTTATAGTTCACAGCTCATTAAGTTTTTCAACTGTGATGAATAATTTATCGACCAAAATAACAGATGAATGACGATAATCGCTTTTCGAAAGTAATTGGATAGCTTTGATATAAGTGCACAACAGCAAATGAGGTCGTTATACTTTGGGAACTTGATGCAACTTAAAGCCATGGTGACATGCCACCAAAAAAAGCTGTTTCACATAGCAGTTAAAGAATCAAATTCTCCAATGAAAGATCCGTTGGAACTATTTCAATATCTTGTACCATTCTTAAGGTATACCTCTTCTAATTTTGATGGTTTCTGAAGTTTTTGCCTATGCAAAAATAATGATGTAGAGTGCTGCACAGTGTTTATGCATTTCTTTTGTTAACCCTTTCTAAACTGTATCTTAATTCCTTATCAGACAGTTTTCGGATTGGTGAACGATATCAACATTTTTCAAGGGAACAATTTTAACTTCCATAATAAATCCCTCAGGGAAAAACAATGCTACAAGTGTCCATGAAATGGAGGTTGAAAAAATAAAGGCAAACATTAGCCTTATTTGGTATGTCTATCTTTCGACATCACAAATTTACATATTTCGCTCATGTTTATTTATGATGCAAGTGTGAAATAAAACTTTTCCTGTAAAATGGTCAATATTTAATAGATTTTGATGGAAATTGTGGTTTTTGCTGGATTTTTAATGCCTTTTACACTAAATATCAAAGTTATTTTCATGTCACCAGACCTTTAAGGGAGAAGTTAATGAGAGTCGTTCAATTGTGTATACAACAGATTAAAGTCAAAATATAGATATGATTTCATCGCGACCCGATAGCAGTACAATTCCAATACGTTATTAGAGTTCAGTGTCTTAATACGCAATCAAATCCGTGATTTGTGAAAAGAGCAAAGCAGATAAAAGTTTCTGGTTGAAAATTCTCAAACCTCCCGTGAGTGAACAATTATTAGTCTTAATACATAGTTAACCATTAATGTGCTCCAAAGACAAATACACCCTTTTGCAATTGATATCTAAAAGGTTTTAAATGAGTACAACTTAAAACTAAGAGGAAAGTTATTAAAGACTCCGACATATCCCTAGGCTAATGTAAATAGCTTTGCCTTATAAGAGTTGTTTTCCCATTAAGACATCCAAATATATGTTTGTTCTTCTGCCGTAGCCTTGGTCAAAATATTGCGGGCAATGTCTTCCATTTCGAAGGATCTAAATGACTATCAAGTACTCCAAGTTCTTTCAACGTATTTATTCGGATGAGCTTCTTGATGCTCTTTCAAAACTTAAACTCCTTTAAAAGGGTGCTTGTACCCCAACTGCTCTGACGTGAATGTCATGTCTGTCAATACAGAATAAAGCTGCGAACTTCACGTACGTGAAAGCTTCAATGCCCCCTCGATGGAGGATGGATATTTGTCGCTCTGAGACAGAAGTTTTAACGATGGTACAAGCATGAGATTCACCCTCCATTTTTGTATAAATAATGTATAAAACTTATTCTAAGACCTTTTGTAAAATATTTCATTCAATGTTCGCTCGGGATTAAAAGCCTCCTTTTAAAGTAAGCATTTTGTTTTCAGAGCATGGGAACTAGTGAACAAATGGAGTGTAGTGATATCTGAGCTAGAACGAGTCGACAGTTTTCGTGTTGCAAGATTCTTCTTGAAAATTTAATCCCAAATGTACGATTACAGCTTGTATAAACCTTAAAGACAGACGGTTTTCACTTCAAAGTACATTTTAGTGCGGGATATCAAACTTCTCAGTTAGTTTCTGATCTGATTGACATCAGTTTGAAAAATCAATTGATGCAAAGTAACATTCCACACATGCACAGAGAGTGTTTGGATTACGCATTATAGCCTTGTACACCCCGCTCACTAACGACATGGCCTGAAGCAATAATACAAAAAGGAACTTTACACAGCTATCGCAGGAGCGACAAGCTGCTGTGCTTAGTTGAGAGAACTGGAACTGTCTGGGATGGCGAGAATTGCCCTTTAATGATTCTTAAGTCCCAGATATATTACAGATGAATCGAAGAATCTAACGATGAATTGTGCCTAGAAGTTTCTTACTTGGATTTTTTTTATTTTTAAAAGATGAAATCATTATTGAGAGTGATCATCAATTTAAAAACTGATTATCTCTCCATGGTGTTGAGGGCTCTCTAATCTCACCCCAGACAGTAACAATTCTCCTTACAATTTTACTTCCAGCACCTCCTCCACTTTAAACCAAACCATCTTCAAGACAAATCCACCAAAGGCTGCACTGAGTTAAATTGTCAGTGCCTGAGGCAATATTGTCAAAAAAGTGTGTGCACTTTACGTGGGAAAACAACTGACTGTACAAGTCATTGTTGACCAACCAGAGTGAAACTGAATTTTTTGAATGAATGTCAATCAAAGTGTAGTTATCTACTGTATTTAGAACACTGGGGCAATTCCTAAATATGCCTGAGCAGAGAGTTGCTAGCAACTTCTGGTTTGGCGGATACCGTATCCCGTTTAAACTGTGAATGAAACTGGAAAATTATTTTCAAATGGTCCTCAGAGATATAGCAGCAGAATACAACTCGCAAAGTCACGTAGCTACCTATCTGATGGTTTCTATGTTATTATCTTCTTCTGGATGCTTTCATTGAACATATAGTCGTGTACAAGGAAGGCATTTCATGACGGGCGCAAAAAGAGATCACCCTGAGATTTCCCAAGTTGCAAAGAAAATCAAAATTTTGCCTTGAGAATGACATTCCTTTGCCTTTAAATTGAAAATATTTTTTACTAGGGGAGGAGGCTGCCGCCCCAGACACCAGCCTGTATATACTACTATGAAATCACAGAATTTCCGGGTGCAGTTTGTCGGGACTGACATAACACTGGGAGATTTGTTTACTGTTTACAAGCATAGATGACCCATAACAATTAACGATACAGCTGTTGTCTTGTTTCATTATTTTGGAGCCTGGTATATAGATAATAATGTTTCCTTTATATTTGGCTGCAATTAGGCTAATGTTCCAAAATACCCCGTACTAAGTTGTGAAAAAATTTAGTCGTGTAAAACATCTTTCAGACTGAAATGTTATGTACATCTTTAAAAGGAAAATGGCCTGAAAGATACACTATCCTCATTAGGAGTATACTATGCAATGCTGTGAAAGTTGGTGAGAAATTTTTCCGAAAAGCACATCTATGAATAGGTCACCTAGTATTAGTCAGTGCAGGGATGAATTTTGGATTTCCAAGCGCCGAAGAATGTCCCCCTCCCGCACATTCTTTGTTGTGATGAGCAAACAATTCCCTCCCTCCCTATTCCCCGCAGAAGGTTTGCCCAACCACATATTTCAACCGCAATATGTTGGCCCATAGTAAGCATCTACTGATCTGTTTCTCTTGAATGTTAATAGCCATGACTCATATGGATATGCAAATATGTGTAAAAAGAATATTTGATTTGCTTTGTAGTTAAATATCTCGATTTGTACTTCATGCTTGTTGACATGACTCGACCTCCTGTCAAGTCCCCACCCTTCCCCCTTCCCCTCACTATGCAACACATGATGTATGCCTAATGAGTTGTTGCTTCATAAAACCACTATTATCAAAATATATGCATGATTCTCTTTTTTTTTGACATGGATAAAGTAAGGTTTCCTTTTGGTCCTTTGTCATCAAATATCATAGAAGGATAAATATTTTCTTACTTCACCACGCGTACTATTCGAAACAAACCTTGCTTTATGTGCAGGTTTTCACACAGAATGAAAATAAAACTATGGAAGTGTAGCTATCACGACAAGTCTAGACGTATGTTTTTTCTGTAACCAGGGAGTTGTCATTAGTCTAGTGGTAACTCTGCTACAACTGCTTCTTTTAAATGTCGAAAGGCAAAAGGTTGGCACGGTACCGTAATATCTAAAGATGGTTAGGATAGCAATCCCATGGGTCATAGTTTTTCTCCTTAAAATATCGGCAAAAAGAGTTTTTCAGCCGAACATTAGTAAGTGCGTATCGATACTTTGTTTTATACGTCACGTGTTAAAACTTTAACAAGTTCGAAATCTCAAATCAACAAATCCTTACATTTTGTTTGTAAGGTGTCACATTCATGTCTCGAGACATGCATATCATGCATGATATCATGTCACAATGTTAGGGTTAGGGTGAAGACATAAAAAGGTTAGGGTTAGACGCAGCGTTCAATTTCCTCCAAAAAATTGAATAGCAACAATTGTTATGTAATATTTTTTGTGCATAGAAGTTCTCCAATATTGAGTAGCAGCTTTGTAATTGCTAAAAAATGGCTCAAGTAATGATGTAGCAATGAAAGTGAAATAACCAATGTTTATTTATCGATTCGAGCTATACTCATCTTATTAGGTTTGCAGAATTATATTCTTATTTCTCAGTATTGTTTTATCATCCCCTCATAATCCTCACTGCAGATTGCCATCTATTTATCATCATTGAGTGTTGTGTTTGCTACTTGGCCAAGGCATAATGCTAGTCTGCTATACAGTGCTCCAACTCTTGTCGTGCTTCGAAAATTGAGCCCGAGGATGCTCCAGTGATAAAGACACAATGAATTATCAAATAAATTTGGTTAATAAATTGGAATCTTTTAGTAATGAAAAATACAGCCACAATCAGGCCACATCCGCATCAGACCCGTAACCAGACTTGGAGAGCAGGGGGCCAAAGGGGGCATACATTTTCGTTAAATGGAGAAGCATAAATTTTCACAGAATATCTCACCAAATCATTGAAACATACAAACAGCTAGGCGTACCCAGGATTTCTCTATAGGGGGGTGCAGTATGATGTGTGATCGTTGGACTGGGGAGGGGTCCAAGGGGAGGGGGTTTCTCTCTCCCCTTTTGAAAATTTTTGAAAAATTGGGTGTCCTTACATGATTTTGGGTGCCATATATGCTTCCTATTTTGTTGAGGAAAATATTAAAATTTGAAAGTATGCTGTTACATTGGGGGCCTGACTATCATGCCGCAGAGCAGAGGGCCAAGCCAAGGAGCAGGGGGGCTGCCCCCAAATTCCCCCCCCCCCTTGGTTACGGGCCTGATCCGCATCCAGGTCCTATATAACGATAGAGGCTCACAATTTGCCTAAATTAAAGTGCGTTAGGCTGTAAATTTCACTGTTCACATGAATAAATGGATCAAACTGAGATTAGACAACGTTTGAAGATCTTCAAAAAATGAAGGTACAGGCTCCAAATTTGCTTTTACTACAGTGCGTTAGGCTGTAAATTTAACTATTCACATTTGTAATTGGATCAAAATGAAAGTAGACATCGTTTGAAGATCTTCCGACTGAATTTTTTGAATACCGGTATTTAGTGTAATGAGGGGCTACTATTTTGGTGATTCTGATCACCAGGATCGAGTTCTGTGAACGTGATCCTAAATCGGACTAGAATTTTACATCACACAATGTACCACGCAGTCCTTAAAATGTCTCGCGGTTCCTTTATTTTGACGCGCATTTCGCGATGCGATACCGGGGAAATCGAACATTGGTTAGAAGTCTCGAGACTTTATATCATGCATGATAACATGCTATGGATATGGTGTCTCACATGAGTGAATAAATGGATACGCAAACATGGTGTGAAGGAAGAATGGGCGTAACTTTGTTTCAGGGTGTCGTAATGCCACCGACCAATGGTTTGCGTAGTATTGCCGTCATACCCGTGCAGGCAAAGAATATTATCTCGTCGAAAGGATATCCAAGCACAGGTGCCCATAGCCTAGGTGCCCATAACCCTGGTACCCGGGGGTTTACCCGGAGTTAGCAAGTTAAGAGTTACTCCTCTGGAAGCAAGTAAACAACAGAAACCAATAGGGTTTAATTCCTTCAAAAATTACAGACAGAAGAAAGTTGTATAGTCTTTATTTATTTACAGGAGCAGTGGCGGATCCAGGCGGGCGCAACAGGCGCACGCCCCCTCTATTGGCCGTCATGCGTGAAAAAAAAGTTGAGCAAAAAAATAAAATGCTTCAAAATGTGTCTTATGTAGCACCATTTTGCGTCTCAGCCCTCTTCCAAGAAGGGATAATTTTCAAAAGGGTAGGGGGAGACCCTTTCCCTTAGATCCCTTCCCCCCCCCCCGCAGGAGAGCGATTACCCAAACTTCGCGCCCCTTCTATTGAAAATTCCTGGATACGCCCCTGCATAAGTCTAGCACTAATTGATAAAAAGCTGACCAACACTTATGTCACAGTTCTTCCCTTCCCGGGTCAACTAATTAATGTACATCATTTTCATAGGTCATTAGCGGCTGCCCCGTAGGGGCACGGGGACCCCTCCCCCCAAAAAAACTTTGCAAAGCATGGTTTTCGATCTTCAAAAAATATCATGCTATCAGATAGCATAAATAAAAGATATTTCTAAATTTGGACAAAATCATTCCTTCCATCTCACAAATGTGATATATTATTTCTGAAATTGCATATACTATTGCAAAATTTTTCCGTAATTGTCAAGTGTGTATTCCGTGATAATTTCAAGATTCAACCTAGGTTTACTGGGTCATTTGGCCACTGGTCATGTAATTTAGCAGTATTCCAGGTATCGTGGTTTCAAATTATTTTTAGGCTCGTTTGCAGTTTCTTCAATGGGGAAGATTCTAATTTATGGTATTTTAGGATAAAATGATACTGTGTCACAATGTCTAGTGGGGCAACCATCATCGATTGGCCCTTAGAGTAGGCTACTAAGAAATTCTATTTCTAAATATGTCTTCAAAGTACATTGCCGGAAAGTCGCTTACTTCATGCATGCTTAGTCCTCTAAAGCCATAAGTGACGGCCATGTGTGAGGATAAATGTAAAATGCTATATTTTTTTTTAATTCGAACCCGTATCAGCAGTGTCTGATCAAACTTAAATCTGGCTGATAGTTCTGAGGTTATACCCAGCAAGAGTTCAATTTACTGCAGTAAAATAGTGCATAGGAGAACGCAAAGGAGTAAAAGTCATGTATTGCCCGAATGTTGAACCAAGTTGCGAGAATGTTTTAAAATGCCGTTTCAGTTGTTTTAAAAGGAACATCAAATAGTTGGTCAAAGATATTGTGGGATTTTTGACTAACCTTTTTGTGTAGGTGATGAATTGCAGTTCTAATTTAGGGGGCATTCCCCTTCCCCTTTAAAAAGATTGCTTCGAAAGGTGTTGAGATCCAAAATAGTGCTATCATTTCATACTTTTCAAGTCTTCAGATGGTCGAAATTTTTACTTAAGAAAACAATCCACAAAACCAACATTCTTATAGCTCTTTGGTAAATATGAAACGTATTGTGACACAATGGAAGGAACAACAAGAGTTTACGAAGGTGGGAGCTGACTTGATAGTTGAGAAAGACATTGAGGAGGGTAAAAATACCTTATGGTTACGAAAGTCGCTATACCCTCCTAGTTAATCATCTAAATGACAATGACAATAAAAATGATCCTGTGTACTCAACCTCGGTGACGTTTTTAGGGTTTATTATTTCTCCAAAACATTAAAAAAAATTCCTGTTGAAAAAATTGAAATTTTTACCCTTCTTCCACACCATATTACCTAGGTATACACAAGAGCGTCGACAGCTTCTCAAATGTAAGGGTGGAGGATGGCCTTGACCAGACCTACTCCAAGTGCTAATCGCAAAGCCCTATAAACGAGGGATACTGCAGGACTCACTTAAGGGTTCTGGAAAAAAATGGATGCTAGATGACCTGTGGTGTAATCTGGGGGATTTTGTCAAGATTCAAATCCAATAAATGGCTATTTGCACCATTTTCGAGTTTGATTTCATTGAATCAGCTGCATTGCAAGCTTTGGAAACAAATATGTGTCTTCTATTTTTGTTGATAGTATGGAAAGAGTGGAGGGGAAAATCTCCCCTACTTTCAAAAGTGGGGAGACTTGCCGTCGTTACCCACCTGTTGAGGCCCATGGATTTACCTTATCAGAAACGTGAAAAGATGATGCGTACTTTACTTAGACATGACGGAATTGTAGATACGTAATTTCAGAACTTGGATCTCGTGGTCCAGACGTTGAATGTACTCACGGGAATAAATGAGCTGTGTTTGTTACAAGAACTCAAACAGAACAGATTTAAATTACAGATAGGGGCGGAATTTGATGTCTAAAAGTGGTGGGGAACAAACCCAAGTGAACTGCCAAACGGCACTGCGAAGGCGCAGAGGGAACGCAAAGCGGCTCCCGTACGGCATGGGGTCAAGGGCCCCGCCTCAGGGCCCCTGGTAGGATCTAGTGGCAGTGCCTAGGTGGGGGTTCAACTGGAGAAGCCTCGGAAGGTCTGGGGTATTTAGAAAATTTGAGGCATTGAAATGATGCATATTAACTCCAACTTCAAATGAAATAAGGTGGATCCTTAACAGACCACAGACTTTACAATTGGACGTTCTTCAGTTATATTGTTAAACCAGTATGACCAACAGTCTGCCGAGATTGATAATGAAGAGAGCTTAAGAAAGGAGGCGAGACTAGATTATCTGAGGGTTTCCTGGGGCTTTGAACAATAATTTTAAGAATGTGACCTCTAGAACTCAGAGTAGGTGTGCGCGAAACGCGCAGAAAAGAATCACATTTTTGGACATTTCAGCAATATGAGTAATAAAAAAGCTAATAAAAGTATCCTCAAGGAGAGGACTCTTACCCCCCCCCCTCCCTTGCCATAGCGTCTGTCCCATATTGCTGTATGGGAAAATGGCACTTCCTGTGCTTTACAACTTACATCTAAACAATCTTTGAAAAGTCGGTAAATTTAACACAGATCGATGGTGACAAAAGCCTTGCTTTGGAAAATTCTGGAGGAGGGGAACTTCCCCTTCCGCTGCGTACGGCCATGGGACATTGGTGGTTCCAATAGTAATGGAAGCGTTTTTACGAAGCTATAATAATTGAGATATTCTACAGGAAGTAACCCTGTATCCCGAAACAATTTTTAAAACGTGTGCGCGTAAAGCCTGCCTAAGAAAGCAGCGTTAAGACAGCGTTTGAGACATTTAATTGTAGCCTATTTTTTTAAGTTTTAATTGCAGTAAGTTCATTACATAAAAAATTTTGTACTTTCCCCAGGCGTCTGTTCTTTCCATTGAGCAGGATATAGAAACCTTTATCCTGCTCTATGGTTCTTTATTTCAAGTTTCATTTTTGTTGATGGTCGGGGACAAGTCCCCCTCAACTTTTTGTTAGTGTGAAAAATAAAAAATTGTCGATTTTGAAGGTTATAAATTATATGATACCCCCCAAATTAATGAAATTTTTTATTGGTAGTGTTTACATGGACATTGCCAAGGGCACCAGCAGTTCCAGGGCCAGAGAAGTAATTTTCATTGGAGGCTGCATTTGGGGAAGCTGTGGCCGACGAAGCTTTTAACTGCGAATCCGGAGGCTGGGGACTGAGGGCCCTCCCCTAGTCTATTTGCTGAAGATGGTGGTAGTTGGTGGTAGAGGTAATTCCAACAAAGTTTTCCCACAGCAGTACAGTAGTACTAATGAGGCATGAGTTTATATTATGCTCATGGAAAGCACTCAGGAAAAAATTAACAAAAATTGCGAATCCCTATACATGGGTAGGGTTTGGGATTTTGTTTGCAAGGGTCATGGTACATTTAATGACGTGCATAAGTAATATCAGCCTTACCTTATTTCAGAACTTCAAGTCACGATAGTGTGGCCATAGGAGCATGTTTTGAAAGAAATTTTACGGGTGTCAGACAAAAGGTTTAATTGTATTCGCCAGTTTCCTCTGGAGTATGCGCGAAACCCACTGAGAAAAAGATCCTCCTAGAATTCTTATGGTATGCGACATTAAAGTTTTCCTTCATTTAACATTGCACAATTTAATCATAATTCTCTTACAAGTTCTCTGGTCTCGCTTTCTTTCTCTAAGTTTTTATATTTGTTTTTTAAGCTCTTGAAAAAGTATGTGTGTGTGTGGGGGGAGACAATTTCCCCAGCCGTGATCCTGACTATGATTAAAGAAAAAACATTCGTTTTTTAGTAAAAACATCATTCAGTGTCCAATATGACACCAAAGAAGTAAGTTTGATCTATCATTTGGAGTGTTTGGCCATTTGGAGATACTTGAAAATGGTAATCTGTAAGGCATGTAGAATTATAAAGAGTAATAAATCTCAGCTACGTTGCGTGAGTGTTTATTTGAAGCAATCAAGTCCCTAAAATTGTGATGTCATGGCTTACTAAGATAGTTTATTATTTTAGTTTATTTTTTATGTTTCATTTACACTTATATTATTCTTTTAAGTGGATGCGTGTTGGGTGGAGCCTTCGGTGAGGGCTTGTACTTTTCTGTTATCGTTTGTTACTTTGTCTTCTTTTTGCTAGGTGTCTTCTTACCTTGTATAAGAGACTTTAAGAGTATCACCTCCCGTAATATTATTTTTCGATATTTTGAAGCATGCATTCTCTGTTATTGGCTCATGTTACAATATTTGCATTAATATAAATAAACTAAATAGCAGATCGCCTCTTCAAGTCGTTGCTGAATACGATCAGAGTAGAAAACGTCGTCATAAACACTTGCAGCAGACTAACTTTGAGTGTGCCGATTTTATTTCATCCTCCGGGACACTTGTAAGAGTGAGAAATATGAATATGGTTGTTTTTAAAGTACAGGATAACTTTTAGATCCCTTGGTTATATTTTGAGCAAATGAAAGAACAAAATAATGCAAAAGAAAATTATAATTAGCATTTGCAATATTTAAATGCTTGTGAAATGAGGAATGCTTATCATCAAGCTGTAAAGTTTCCCTTTTTGTGCAAATTGTCTCTTAAATCTCTAAAATTTATTATCGTATTTTGAGGTATTAAATTTCTCTTTGCAATGTATTTTGATAGTTATTCCAACAATATGGTCCAATTGAATTGATAACCTGCTACAGCAGTTAGATTTTCGTATCGAATATGTGTATGTACAAGCCAGGCTGCGAGGCTCCACATTCACTTCTTTTTATTGGCTCATTTTAAGGAAATATGCAGTAATCCTCGGCTAGTATAACGTCTGCTAAATCTCACAAATCTCCCCTTACTTCCCTTACGTACCTGTCATGATATATGTTAGAGGTGAACCAAGTAGTTATTTTGCATATTCATAATATAACCATATTAAGACACCAGGGTATACTTATTCAAGTCGAGGGACCGCATTTTCCCTTCCACACGGTCCACTACTTCCCAACGCTATTTTACAACATTGTATGCTGGATTTTGAGTGACGTCAGGGCCTCACGGGTATCCCTTTTTCGAAGTTTTATGGAAAGTCTATTCAATTTGTCAATACATACCTTTACAATTTAGCACATTGGAGAGCGCAGTCACTATAGGTTTAAGAGGGGGAGCAATGGGTTATGGCTAAAGAACTCCGGACTTATGTACAAAGTGCGTAGGGCGCGCCACGTTTGGGGTTTAGGCCAAGCTGCCCTCCTCGCTAAATCTGGGCAATGACCTATCCCTTGGCTAAATCTTATCTACGCTACTAATCACGTCGTATAGTTATCGATTTGTCTTATGAATCGGGGCTTACTCCCAATACAAAGACCCGGCCCGTAGCCGATTAAACTATACTGAAGGCAAGGTGAGATATAAGTTCTATATGGGATATTTTAAAGGACAAAATACGCTAAAATTTATTACGGTGATAGTATTTTTTCATTTTAAGTGATGAAATTTTTTCTAGTGGTGTCCACTAGCCCCCCCCCCCCTTCCGGCTACGGGCAGGCTATATGATTCAACTGCCAATATAACTTCAGACAAGAGATAGCTGCAAAATGCCGTTGAAAGGTTGCTAAGATTGTGGTCTGAACCATTCCCTGGTTTTAGCATCCTTACATTGCATGCAATTTTGCCGGGAAATTTTAGGTTTATAGCCTACTTCCCCAAACTGACAATTATGGAGGACTTTAGCACCCAGCTCCATTCCTCCGATTCTGAAAATCCAAGCTGCAACATCATCGCCAGCAAACTCCGGTATACGTATTTCAATGAACTTTCATACTCAAAGCACATAAATTATGTAACATGTTTTGGTTTAAGCACATGAAAACCTCTAACTTGCACTGCTTATAGGTTAAAATACGCAAAGCCGATTGGCTGGCTGAAGGCTGAAAATAGGTCGACAAGGTAATGTTCTGTAAGTAAAAGATGCAGAGCTGCGCGTTCACAGAAGGCTTCAGAATGGTTCGAATACAAAGACTTACACCTACAATGATTCATGATTTTATAGTCCATTTATGGTCCAGAAATCTTAATAACCACAGCCCACTATGTGACATTCTTTCAGTATTTCTTTCCGGGCCAAATGTGTGAACAGATGGTGAACAAGCCTGGGTGATTTTACAGTACTGCCTGTACTTGGAAAAAACACTTGAGGGAAAGTAGCTGGCAGAATGCCGAAAAACACAGTCAACTAGGAGTTAAATTAACGCGTATTGTAATTCAAAGTGTTGTCCCTGTCTGATTGTTATATATTGCAACCTCCCTTCCCCTCCCCTTGAGTCCAGTACTCTAAAGGTCTGTATACACTAGCAACAGTCCCAATTTACAAAGCATTTCTGCAACGAAAGGTTTTATAGAAATGTTGCCGCCTTTTTTAAAGGGAAATATTGCATTTAAAATGCATAAACATGGCATACGATGAAAATACCTTAAATCATTATTAAACCATTTAGTCTCACCAATAAACTCTAGCAATAGCTTTATCTCTTCAAAATATTATGCATTACAAGAGTAATGGATGTTGCATCATTTGAATTTTTGAAAGTTTGGGTGAACAAATTACTTCTGTGCAACAAATAATCGAATTACTTCCTGTGAGAGCCTTGTTTCTTGAAAAGAAAGCTACCGTACTGCCTTATTTTGGATTGTCTATCATTCTGTATCTATTAATATTGGTTTAAAATATAGGAAATTTTTTTTGTAAAACAAACGCAATATTTCCCTTTAAGGCCTGTCTACACGAGCAACATTCCCAAAGCATTTCGGTATAATATAACTCTGAACCGGTCAAATTGTGACACAAACTGGCACAAACTGAATTTCGGATTGGTTGAAACATGCAACATTCGTGCAACTTCTTTTCAAAGAATTGACACAACAATTCTTCCGCAACATTTTCAAAACGTTTTCAAAGTTTTCAAATTGTTGCATACCCTGTCTACACCGTGCAACAAACAGAAAAATGGAACCTGCTGCCATTGTGCTTGGTCCTCAGCATAAGCAATGGAGTAGGGAAAACAAGCCAGTGAGCCACAACTGGAAAAAAGGCCGTGGCCGGCTCGACTTA
>WURT03032611.1:0-15179 GCA_009936505.3 Holothuria glaberrima | reverse complement strand
TACCACAGTGTTTTCATATAAAGCTGAAACTTTGGTAAAAATATCTATTATGTACAAATCTTTACAGAGGATGGCTGTAGTATTGTAAAATCTGACTAAACAAAAGGCCATGAGAAACAAAAAAAAAATTTGTTTTTATGAGCTTTTATACCAGGAAACTTGTTTCATAAGATCTTTCACGTGAATATATCATGTTTAAATAATACATATGTTACTATGCAGTATAAATGTTATGCTTTTAATATTTGAGAAGAGTGTCACACCAATGGCGGACAAAACTGTAGACACTACCTCCAGTTAACCATTGAATAACATATATGTTGAACAGCATCTTCAGGCAAGACTTTGTACTTAATGCTCTACTAAGTAAGAAGAACAAAGTCTTGAGTGTTATCACAATAATGTTGTATTGATTCATGCAAAAGACCATGGAGTAAATTATACCAGCTGTTACCAAAGCCACTGTTCCAAGGCATTCTTCCTTGCACGCAACTGTTTTCATCAATTCCACATAAATGGTAAAACCTGTCCATTAATATGAGGGTTTGACGCACAACACTTTGCACTTCATTCAAAGGGGAAAGAAAAGTTCTTGGGAACAATACAGTACAACTGTAAACTCAAAAACAATACCTGCAATTATTCATAAACAAAAAAAAAGTCTTCATTTTGACAAAGCTGACCATACATTCGAAAAATACAGCAAATTGAAGACCAACCAAACCCTTCTACATGTAATAAAGTGAATCAAAGATTTGTTCCACTTCCAATCAAAATTAAGACTCTTTACAAAATAGAGACAGATTCAAGACAAAATTATCTCCATACATTTCCTCCACCAAATGAGAACTTGCCTGAAAACATTTCACTTCCACTTTATCATCATAAAAACCTGACCTAGTTTTGTGGAAAATCTGAATACAGAATGTTCATTTCTGGAATAATGAATAATTCTATAGTTTCAAAGATTTTTGTGGTTTCCTCAAAGCTCTTAAGTGACCTTTTAATAAAAGTACCAGGAAAGTTCTTTGGATAATCAAGGCTCTTTTAACCTTCACTGGAGCAATGCTATCATGGAAAGACAAGGGATTATCTATGAATTTTTTTGTCTCTGACCTTTTTGATAGCACTACTTACAGTACATAAAGAGTGCTCAAAAATTGCACACTACACAGGAAGCCTGCTCACGATTTTGTTTAGAACATTGCATAAAATTACAAGTGATAGACAACAAGGGCCAATTCTTCTCAAACACATCTCTTTTTTGTCCTTTCATTAATTCTTCAGGTTATAGCTGCCAAAGGGCAGATATTATTGTGCATTAAAACTGGGATATGTGAATGTGCATATGATAGTCTACTGATCATGATACACACTTATAGACCAATAAGTAGTTATAGACGACATGAAATGTTCTTTACATTGGCCATGTTACTACACTATCTGTATTAAATTTTGCAAATATTACACTAACATCATATAAGACATATATAATTATGGTTATGAATTGGTCATGCATGTCTTCAAGTAACATTTTCTCTTTAAATATTTTCATATATTCTCAAATTGAAATCTGGACTTATCATGAGCTAGTGCTTTACTCTAAACACAGTATTTTTGTTACTGAAGTGGAATTCTACAGTCTGGGAGCCAGCTTCACTCATCAATTTCACTATATGCCATGTGACAAAAAAATCAAGGAGACGTTTATTAATAGAGTAAATATGCCGTTTATCCAGGGCTATGTTACATGTCACGGTACACAATACCTTTAGAGTCCTGGAAAGATTTTTTTCTCTTGATAATATATCTAGCACAGTTAAGACCACAAGGAACTGGAAACGATCATTCCAGGAAGACTGTGGGTTGAAATACTTGTTATGAAAGGGAGAAACCCCCTTCCCCATTCTTAGCACAGGAAAATAATCCTAGGAAAATAATACTTGGAAAATAATCCTACGAAAACAATCCACAGAATTACCATATATTCTCTTATAAACGCCCTGGGGGCGATGCATTTTTTAAAAGGGGAGTTTATTTGAGGGTATACTATAATAAAAAAAAAAAACTTACCGCTACAGCCTATGTAGGCTACATGATTACATAAGTGTGTATGGTGTGGCAATAGGTTGGTCTGCGTGATGGCTTGAACTGCAGCATACAGCTGTTAATGTGGTATATCCGGGCTTGAGCCTTACATGTGCACAAATGATATACTGTGTGCATGCAAATGCATGAAGGTGAACTTACAATCACAAAATAATTTGTTAAAAACTTACTGGCGGGGCGTTTTTTTAGATGGGGAGCATTTACTAGAGAATACGGTAAGAAGCCAAGACAACAAGCAAGACTACAATCTTGGAAGGACAATACTAGTTGCAACACCATAAAATGTTGGAGGTGATAATCTTTGCTCATATGGTATCATTCATTTAATTTGGGAGGCACCATTGCACTGTGCCATTAGGAGGAGGGGGTTACAGGCTAATAAAGATGGGTAATATTCATACAGTTTTGTCCAAGACTGTAGCACCAATTGTATCATGTAACATTACTACATCAAAATACCAACTATTACCTCCTCATCACATTTGTTCATCAATCTACTTTTACCATAAACTTGTATCATGTACAACATCCAGTTTTGGGTCGTTTGTGAATATTCTGAATCTTCTACATGTATGTTAAAGAGGCCAGCAACTGCACATTCACATCTATGGTGGAAAAGATATTTGAAGGTAGGTGTGATGTGTGTGTTGAATTCACATTTTTGAGGTATAACTTGCAAAAATATGCTTTGAAGTCAAATGATTCCTCAAAAACTAATCCTGAGTCTTCGAAAGGTTATTGTGAGTGATTTTATTGTGAAGTGCCCTATGTGAAGTCCGATTTGTGAACACAAGTTGAACAGAGTTCAAAACAAATCACAGTACAATTTAGTTACTATGTCATTGCCTGTCATGGAAGTACTACCCTGTGCAGGATAGTAGCCTACTTCTATTTGCCTACAATGCCACCACTTAATGTTGCCAGATGACACATTTGTATAATTTGGAAGTGGTGTTTAATTCACTGTTTTTGAAATTTACATAATGTGTACTGTTATATTTGTCCTCAATGTCACCTTTAAAACATGAGGTTTACAACAAGACCAAATTGCAGGCACAGTGTAGTAATGTATTAGTGCTGGCCAGAAAAGTGTCACACTCATCTACTGGGATCTTATTCCTGGCCACTCAGTTGGCGCCAGCATCATACTGGTTAATCAAAACTGCAGCTGAAGTGTTTAGGTACCAGTACTTTTCCTGGCTGAAAAGTGATACATACAGCACAAGATTACTGCATTTTAAAGACAATAATATTGCATGACCTTTCCATGACCAAGGAAACAAAAATCCATGATCACATGTACACTCAAGAATAAAAGTATGCTTAGTATAAACATTTAAGAAAGTTATAGTCTTCATATTTCCATGACTTTTCCAAAGACTTAAATTTCATTTTACAAACCTCAATGACTTTTCCAGGGATGGTGAGTGAAAACATCATGACTTTTGCATGACTGCTCCAGGCTACAAGAACTCCACATGTAATCCTACCACATCACCCTTGTTATAACAAGGGCACAGCTAGAGAGTAAAAAAATTGCAAGCAAGAGTCCTCCCACAGAAAACCTCCAATGAGTGAACTATGTGAAGAAATGTTCTCAGCTTACATTCATTCTGCAGTCATGTTCCTTCACAATAGAAAATTTGCTTTCTGACAACTCTTCAAGTTGCAGTGTTTTCAACATTTTGATAAAAAAAATGGGATGAGTGACCAAAATTTTTTCAGTAATAAATGCTACTGTACCCTTCAGAGCATAAAGAAGGGGTACATTGATAAATCCATCCCAAGAAAAGATGACCTAGATGTCCAACCAGGAAAAGATACTGGAATGAGAAGGATACAAAGTATGCAAGCATTTTACTCATGGAAAAGCTTTCTTTCATCTGTATTTATAATACAATCAGATTTTGCCATGTTACAGCAGTGACAATGGTGACCTCCACATGAGTCTTATTTTCCAAAATGGTGTCATAATTCCCCAGCAAAAATTAACCTTTGTAGTAGATGTTGAATATGTTCCTCTTTGTACTTGAAGTAAATTGACATTGCAAATTTATCCAAATTAGGTGCAAGAGTGATACATATCTGCTGGGAAGTGGCAGGGAGTGGAGGCAACAGGACAATACATAAACATCAAACTTCATCAAAGCTTATAAATTTACAGAACTGTGTATATTGAACCTTGGATTGGCCCTACATCTTTTACATTTACAGAAGTTAAGGTTGATAAAGTGGTTTGAAGGTGGAGTGAAAATGATGCACAGTGCACATCATGGATAGTGTATTTGCTGTGTCACCCACAAATATGCTGCCATGCATACAATTACCAGGTATTGCCAATCAAAACAAATAAAAAAGTATTTTGTAAACACAGTACCATATCTGAAAACAGCAAGGTGTACCACTTGATGAGTATGTGAAGCCCCCACAGTATTTACCAAGTTATAAATTCTACTTTTATCACTGCTTTATATTTCAATGTAGCAATGATAGCCTAAACATTTGTCCCCTCCTCCCACCCTTTAATAAAAAAAAAGGAAGAAATAAAAAAAAAAATAATAATAATAATCTGAAAGGTCTGTGATCACTGTGACCTTATGTTCAAAAGGTATTAATTGTTTATGGATAGTGATCATGCTGTAGAAAGTCATGTCCAACAAGAGTTACAAGACTGGTGGTGGATGTCTTATTTGACACAATCGTGATCATTCTTCAAGAGGTGGTATAAGTACTGTTGTGAAAATGTGCAAACAAATAGCAGGATTTGAATTAAAATGTTAAGGAACTCAACCTGTCTAGACTTGGTGCAAAGTCTGTTGTACCAAAGTATTTAAACAGTGTGAAGAATCGGTTCAAAGGTAATTTCTTAAGTTACAATAGTAATGTACTTGACAAGTATTTATGGATGTTCTATGGTTTTCCATCTAACGATATGATTGATCATTCAAGTCTCCTACAATAAAAATGTTTTCTTGGGGTTCCAAGTGCTTCAGACAAATAGTTAACCACTTCAGCTGGAGTATTATATGACCTTTTACTTGTAACAAATGTGTTAAAAGATTGGATATGAGGTAGTGTCTCCCTGAAGAGGCTTAATTTCTATCTACTAATAATATCCTATGGTCCTATCCATCAATGCTCATATAACTGGAATAAGTCAAATTGTCAAACTAGCTTGTAGGAACAAATCTATACAGTTTGCCTACAGAATGTTGAACTTCCTTTGTTGCAAACCGTTCAAAGGAAAGTTTGAAACATGTACTTCTTCTCTCCAACTCCCAATTCTGACTCACCAAACCATATCCCTAATAAATCAGTTGTCAATAGTGCAACAATTTTTTTATTTCTCAATTTTAACACACTTGCTTACATACTTTCTCTTAAAGTATGCTTTTTTTTCTTCACTAGGATGTTTTCATGTGGTCCTGGGAACATCCAATGGCAATTATATACTAGGGTGACCGTTGACTGGGGGGGCCTGTCGAGTGCGCACCTAGCATAACATTGTACACTAACAACCATGTATGACAGATTTCTTAAGTGCGCATTCAACGGTCACCCCAATATACAGGTGTGACAAATGCACTGTATGAGTCAATGTATACCAACCTTAAAGCTATTCAGATTTCACTATAAAACTATGCAAATCTTTGCCAAAAATAGTTAACTTAAATACTTACACTACCGTACATTTAATCAAGTACACCAAAAGACTTGCCACTATACATGAACAATGTGCAATTGATGGGACTGCCACTTCCTGGTAAAGTATAAACTAAAGTGACTAAATAGTAACTCCCTCTACATCTGATACATTTCTCCTTAAAAATACTGCGACAATATTAGAAATGAATTAGGAATCTGAGTTAAATGGTGAAAATCAATCATTTGCATTAATGCAACCATTGCAGGTAAAAAGCTTATACACATACTTTTCAGATTGTTTGAAGAATTCAAAATGGTCATTTTTCATGAGAAGACTTCTAGATAATCTCCCACCAGGCAAATATGTTAAACTGCTTCCAGGGAACTTAAACTGAAGGGGCACAACATTTGCTTCAAATAAATTTCTTGTGAGAAATTATATATTTGATGAATGCAGTTAATATAGGAAAGACAGATGAAAGATGAAAAACAACTGTTTACCAGTGTACTATTTGCATGAATTATCCAATGAAGAGATGTTCTAGGACTAATTTATTTTACTCACTTTTACGCAAACTTTTTCTTAGTTTACATCATTTCTGGGGTTTATACTGTATGACAATATGCAAAAATAATAATGATTGTAAGTGTTTAAGTGCCAATCTTTCTTTTGTTAACCCTAAACCAACCATCTGTTGATTACTTTTTGGCATAAACTGCAGCCTGGTGACAATTGTGATGTTAAAATTTTTCAAGCAGACAGGGCTTCTTCCCCAATAAACCCATCAGAGCATAAGATTGCTTAAAATTGCACTTGAAAAGAAGACAGATTTACAGGACAACGTATGAAATATCCTGCAAAGCCCCTTCTTCAGCAGCATAGATTTTCTTGTAAGTTTAGTTATAAAAGGTCATTTTTCATCCTGTGGATGTAAAATAGAAGAATCTTGTATTTATGCTCCATTTTTTCACTTTTGATAGGAATTACTTTATTTCCCAGGTTTTCCAATGCCTGTAAACCATATTAATAGGTAAGAGAGTTTCATGTAACCAAACTTGTAAGCACAAATTTTTGGCCACATAAAAGATACATACTTCATAGGGAGAATGAACACCAGTAGCAAACTTACTGGGGAGCCAGAGGGGGAGTGGAAAAGTCCATTCTAGGTGCCAGCCACAAAGAGGTTCCATGTAATTAGTCCACAATAAAAAAAGAGTAAACATTCAGTAAATAATGAGACTTTCTAGACATATTTGCAGCACAAAGCTGTCAATGACGGTGCTACTTTTCAGCTCTGCCACTTTAATTTTAACATTACTGAATAATTTGTTAAAAGTAACCATTGAGTATGCTACCCTTGGAACCTACCCCCAGGATGGCATTCCTTACCAGCTTGGGGTTGACAAAGTAAGGATTTCTTAAAATGCCAATTCTTCAAGAAAATCTACTAATGAACACTAAAAAGTAGTTCATAAATTAAAGAAGATTCCATTTTCAAGGGTATGATTTTGGGAAACTACTATTAACAGTGCATCATTACATTTTTTGAAAATAGAATTATTACATTTTGAAAACCCTTGGAATAAGAACAATGCCAAAACCCTTGTAAGACAAAAGCCCTTGACAACATCCAACCAGCGATAATCACAATCATAGATTTGTGTTATTAACTGAAGATTAATTTTTTAGCAAAAGCTTAAGTAGTGCTCAAGCAAAGCAGTGGAGAAGCAAAGTATCCAATGCTGTATTGACTAGTGATTAAATATATATGCATGGTATATTGGGTTTGTTTTACAGAAAATGTTCATGTATTTCTTAAACCAATATCAATAGATACAGAACGATAGAAATTCAAAATAAGGCAGTATGGTAGCTTTCTTTTCAAGAAATAAGGCTCTCATAGGAAGAAATTCAGTCATTTGTTACACACAAATAATTTGTTCACCCAAACTTTCAAAAATTCAAATGATGCAACATCCATTTCTTGTAGTTTGCAATATTTTGAGGAGATAAAGCTATTGCTAGAGTTAATTGGTGAGACTGAACATTTCAATAATGATTAAATGTATTTTCTTTGTGTACCATGTTAGTGCATTTTAAATACGGTATTTCCTGTTTCAAACAGATCACCATCTTTGCAGATCTATCTAAATATATGCAACTCTGAACTTTACACCTCAATTGTAACTATGTTCTATCTATTCCCCCTTGCTTGGTCGAAAATAAAGTCTTGTTTTTCTTCCTTGAAGAGTGCTTTCACTATGAGAGGTATGTTTATAGTCTCATCTTTTCAATCATGCCAAAGTTGTGATCCTTAAAAGCTTAAGTGGATTGCACTTTCTGGTAAGTTGTCCATCCGTAAATTTTTGTCATGTGTGTCGGTTTTTCTGAATGACGCACAAATCTTACAACAACTTCCTAAGCAACAAACCCACACTTTACTACTTCACAAATATACCAAAAGATTACTCAAACAGAACACATGATTAATATGCAGATATAAATTGATCTTCGTAATATCTCTTGATGATATGGTTACATTAAAGCTCAGCATGAGATGACTTAAGCAGGCATTCATGCAAAGTGTCAGAAACCTACAGACCCTACTCACTTTCTGCCCGCATGCACTGCCCCAACTTTGAGCACCCATCTAGAAAAATCTGAAGATGAAGTGCACTGTCCATTTGACAGATGTTTAAAAGCTTGTCAAACAATATCAGCCAAAGTGGCTTATTGAGTTCATATTTGCCAACAACTTGTGATGGATGCCCCCGAACTTGCAATTTTAATATCCCACCTAAAGTTATATCCACACTGAAATGGACTAACCTGTTGACTTGATCTAGTTATTTCTTCAAAATTCGGGTTAATTGAGCTGTATTTTTGTGCTTTATGTAAATTTCTATTTGCCTGGCACACAAGCGGTCATTTACTCAGGACCTCATATTTGAAAGAGAGTACGCATTTCACTCTGAAATGTAAATACAAACTACCTCCCTAAACAGGGAGCCTTCTCATATTATGTAGAAACTATGGATCACATTACAGCAGTCACAATCCTAGTGAACCCCCTCTTCAAAATGAAGCAATTTTCGGTCCTTGGCTAGGTACTTTTGTCTAAAAGTTGTTGCACTGGCTGATACAAAGATGTGAGCAAAGTATTGTGTTACCTTATTCTTTGACTACAAACTATTTGGACCTGGAAAAATCACACCCACTTTACACCAAAAGAAAAGCTCAGCACAACCAAAACACTTCTGATTAAACTGGCAAAGTAACAATATTTGTAATAAATTCACAAATTTGAAATTGTTACAGAAAATAAATCTTTTTTGCTCCCTACTGTTTCTTTGCTTTTTCATATCATTTTCAAAAGAGTCTGAAAAATAAGGCTTCTACCCACGGTGGCTATTCATTGAAGGAAACTGAACAATCTTAAGAATAAGCTTTTTGTAATGTAACTTAAATGTCACAATTTGAGCCTCAATAATTTTGCACTTTAACCAAACGCAGAAACAATATCCAATCATAAATCAAAACAAACCTTGCATTGCGTGCACTCCAAGATTCTCCGTCATACTGGGGTGTAAGTACATCTACTGCACCGTACCCAGCACCAGGCATAGAATGCAAAGAACTGTGGATAGAATGAACAAAACAAAACCTGATGTAAATTTTGTCTTTTCCAAGTTTGCTGTTTACACTTTGTTTTTGTGAGATTGATTTGTTCCGCTCTTTAATTCTGACTAGTGAAGAAGTATCTGTGCTAAAGTACAGTAATACAGAATAGTCTGTTAAGTACACATTCCTCCAAAATGCATTTTAATTTTCCATGTTTCTTTGAAATGATATTTGACAATGCTGGATTAGACATAACTTGAAACCTTCTCAGTCCAACAAGAGGCTACCCATAGCTACTGAAACTATGTCATCTTGACCTCTTCCTAGTTTTAAAAGTTGAATCCAAACGTCAAAACCACCTACCGTCAGACTGAAGTAGTAGGGGGTGCACTGACTACAAGAGGAAGAGTACGGGAGGGAAACTTAGGTAATATCTCCAACAAATTAGTCCCGACAGAACACTGTTTACACAAAATTATCCCTGACATTAGTTAATTTGATTGAAACATCTCTTCAAATTAACAATCCCATCACCTGTTCACTAGTCGATTAGAGAATTGCTACATTTGATTGACTAATATTTCCTTAAAAAGTGTCATGGTAAGTCCTCCATCTGTAAGACCATTGAAGAAGACACAACCGCCTCTCATCGGCCATCTCCACATCAGTGGAATATTTCCTCTTTCAAAAGAGTATAAAGTCTTTAATGAGTCTTGGTGAGATCACTTGGAATTCACTCTGCTTAAAAACCGTTTGTGTCAGGATACAACCGTAAAGTGCTAAATGAGCAGAGAAGGCTAATAGCTTAGGTAACTAAATGTTTGTCAACATCTAACCCATTCTGACATATCACACTAGGTGTTCCAAAATCACATTACAACAGTGCACATACTTATCATATCTCCAGTTTTCTGGAAACAGTTACCTACTTTTCAAGACCCATAATCCCTCTCTCCCATTCTTGAATCAAGTTTGTTAAAAGGAATGATGGGAAAGAACAATGCAGTATTGTTTCAAGCAGGTGTAAATCTACATGCTGATTTCAAGGACTTGTACCTCAAGATTAAAACTTTTGCTAGTAATGAGGATATAATTATGACCCTTAATGAATTCGTGAATGGCTAAATGTGACTTGGCATCTAGTTGATTTTGTTCCTTCTCTCATTTAAATTCAAAATATTTTGAGGAACTAGCTATGGTTAAGATCATGTTAGGGGTCATACACAGGAATGTACAATCCTTTATAAATAGGTGATGATGTTTAAAGAGCAGACTTTAAAATGTATGGTATAAGAGGGAAAACATTGTGTTTAGAGTGTATTACAGCTTGCCTATAGCACCATAGATGTGAGCCATGTATTACATGGACTGTGCGCAGAAGCTTACCTTACATTTATAATGGAGTGCATGCTGAACCTTAACTCATAATCATGATTTTGACACAATAGTTTTTATCATTGATCTCAGCTGAGTGTTACATGCATACTTCAAAAATGTTTTTATACCACTTGGTACAAGGTATACACATCATTGTATCAAAATTTTTCAGTATATAAAATTTCATCTAAAGCGCAGATCTGTAAAACTGATCTGAATTGCATAAAACATGTTGAGAATGTAAATCCTATTTTTTTTTTAAATTCATTTTTTTTTTAAAATAAATTGGAGAGGGATGAAAACTTTAAGTGGGCAGAGGAAGACAAACCAAAAAACTTTTTTTAGTCCTTACTACACTATTTCATATCACAGCAAATATGAAAATTACATGCAGTGAGTTTAAATTGTGGACCAATTGTTAAATCAGTACAAAAAAAGTTGTGAAGAGCGAAAATAGTGCGACATTACAATTCAAGTCACTGGCAGATGGTTTGTGGGGGCCGAGCCTAACAGTGACCAAAACACATATTACTACTGCATATCATTTGCAGCCTTGGTTTTGTAATGTTCACTAATGGAAGTTTAAAAGACACTGATGAAAAAAATGTTTTGTCAGTAATTGTTACAACAGTTCTATTTATAACACATGCCCTTTAAGGGGCATGTCAGTGAAGCAATGGCATTAAAACTATGGATCGCAAATTGCACTTTTTTGATGTTTGCTAGCAGGATTGGTGTAGGATAAACTAGCTTAGCTTTCACAATTGAAACTACATGGGCATAAAATTAGAATTGACGGAAGCTATATTACACATAACATGTTTATCGTACACCCACTTTTATTTACTATTAAAACTCTTGACTATTAGTAGGACAATTAGTAAGTTTCTTTGAACTGTTAGGTGGGGCCATTGCTTTCATTGGTTTTATTAGTTTTTTGTTCTTTGTTTTGTTTTGTTTTGTCTTGTTTTTTTTTTTTTGTTTTTTTTGGTAGTGTTTTATTTTTAGTCATTTTAGAGCTTAGTCTTGCTTGGCCTTAATGTTTGAATTTTCAACTTTTTCATTGTACATACTGCTTTAGTCTTTATATTCCTACTTTCTATGTGCAAACATTTCAAATTCCTTTTATGTAGCAATAAAGTGTTACCAGCTTTCTTACTTACCTGTATTAATGGCACTCCTTGTGTCTGTGGTACAGAAAATTATCATACCATTTAAACATGAACACTGTTCAAGAAAGGTGACTGTACTCTACCAGAAAAATACAGACTGATAAGTTTACTCTCTTGTCTATTACAAGCTTCTGGAGGGTGTACTTGAAAAAAGCCTTAGAAAATTTCTTAATGATAATAATTCTTTATATGATTTTCAATTTGGGTTTAGAGAGGGTCATTCTACAACACATGCACTGTTAGAAACTGTTAATTCTATTCGTTCCCAGCTTGATATTGGTAATAATGTTTTAGGTCTTTATCTTGATCTCAAAAAAGCTTTTGATACCGTCGATCACAGTATACTTTTACAAAAATTATATCATTATGGTATCCGTGGTACTGCACACCATATTCTGTCATCCTATTTATGTAACAGGAAACAATGTATTTATGTTAATGGTACATATTCTCATTATTTAAGTCTTAATATTGGTGTCCCTCAAGGTTCCCTTTGAGGACCTTTATTGTTTCCAATTTACATTAATGATGTACATAATGCTATTCCAAATGTTCCTACTCGCTTATTTGCTGATGATACAAATGTTTTTCTATTTGATCATAGCTGTGATGATTTAATTGTAAAAGGTGTTGAGACGCTCCATCTACTTAGCAATTGGTTTGATTCTAATAAGCTTACCCTGCATTTAGGAAAAACAAATTATACCATTTTTCATTCCAGAGAGGTGGCTCACCCCTGTTATGACCATTTTGTATTTAAGGATGTAAAAATCACGAAGAAATGTAGCACTAGATATTTGGGATTAATCATTGACGAAAAGCTCAACTGGGTGGATCATATTAGTGATCTTTGTAACTCTCTGATAAAGTATACTGGCATTTTTTATCATCTTAGGGGTACGCTTCCTAAACCCACTGTTATTCAAGTATATTATTCATTTATTTATTCTTAGTTAAGGTATGCTAATAAAATTTATGGTACTGATAAAAAGTCTTACTTAAAACCGCTTCATACTCTCCACAACAGACTTATTAAGGTTCTGACAGGTAAACCCAGACGTTATCCTACCAATCTATTAAATACAAGGAGTTAGACCTACTCATGTTGTCCGAAATTCATACTTACTACATGTGCTCTTTTGTTTATAATTATCATGAGAATATGTTACCCCAAGCTATTTCTGATACTGTGTGCTACCATTATGTTTCAAATGATCGTATCACTACCCGAAATAATAACTTTTTTAATTTATATAACTCATAATTCCTATCATGGTAAATTGCTTCTTAATAACTACTGTTTTTTTCTGTGGCAGTCTCTGCCTTCTTCAGTTACAACTGCAGATCTTTTCAAATGAAGCTCAAAATGTATCTTTCAAACACTTAAGCATCCTTTTTCTCGGTAATCATGCTCTCCTTCTTGCCTTCTTTCCTTCTTCTTGTCTTCATTTCCCTTCTTCCTTGTCTTTCCTCTTCTGCTCCCCTTTCTATCTGCTATGTTTAGTTGGTTCTATGTTTTACTTTCTTTCAAAGAAACATTCTCACAGAATGAAATTCACAGTTTTGTAGCTCAGGAATAATTTGTTCTTGTATGAACAACTTTTTAATTTTCATAGTATGTTCATTACCCTCACACCTTTACAGCAAATGGCAGAGATTCACGTCATGTGGAAATCGAGGGTTAAAACTTTTCAAACGTCAGAAAATGCTTTAACCACCAATTTTATGCTAAAACTGGCAGATTGTAAATTATACCTTCTCATATCATCTTTTACATAACACATTGTGATAGCTACAGTTGCAAGCACCTTCAAAACCTTCCTGGCCATTCACACACCTCAACTTTACTATGAGCTGTGGTCAAATTTCAACTCCTTGGTAGAATAGGGAAGTCCTGTTCAATTGACGTTCACGGAAGTACTACCTCGAAAGTAGTACTTCCAAGCTGGAATTGATACCAGTGAGTTGCCATTAGAACTCGCTGTTGATACCTTTAGGCTATTTCTCTCAGAAATCAGTAAAAGAGCAACTCCCTGGTAGGAGACAGCCTGTTATAAGAGCAGTAAGGAGATGTACACACTATGTCAACTAAACTAGCAGCAACTTTTGCAGAGCAAGTTACATCAAAGTGCATACATGCTGAAACATGGCCAGGGGAAAGTTGTATGTACTTTTACTTGCAACAGCCAAAATACATTTACATTATGCAAACAAGAACAAGTTGAAACAAACAAGCAAATGTATGAAGAAGTTATTTCCTCAGAACCAGAACACATGTATGAAGAGTGAAAATGGTAAGTCATAAAAGTAATCCATGTGTATTTATGGTTGGAAAAAATTCTCTCCAACAGTATCATAGTACTGTCTACAATACCTGTAAATTTAGTACATTCAAGTTCACAATTTCATCACTGAACGGAATTTTTTCAAACAGGCTTGCAAAACTATAGTCAAGGCACATTGTTGTGGCCAAAAACTAATGATTTTTTTGTACCAACAGAAAAGGTTGGATTTTTCATACCCTTCGCGGGTAAGACACTAAAAATATTACGATACCTGCAGATATTCAATGTAAAACA
Organism: Holothuria glaberrima; assembly: GCA_009936505.3. NCBI lineage: Eukaryota > Metazoa > Echinodermata > Holothuroidea > Aspidochirotida > Holothuriidae > Holothuria > Holothuria glaberrima. The sequence goes on along the minus strand of WURT03032611.1, from coordinate 675 downwards.
GCAATGACAAAAGTTGAAGGTTACGAGAGTGAGAGTAATAAAGTTTTAGGGAAAAATCGGCAAAATCCCATTCTGAATGAAAAGTTTACATTCAGTTGGGTGGAAAGTGTGCTATGGCATTCACAACAGAGCTAGGATGCAAGTGCAATGCCAAACAGAACATACTGTAATGCTAATGATACCACTTTCATGTAAAAAACTCAACAGCTGTAACATTTTCTGGTTGTGTACATCAACAAAATTGGAACTTTTCTTAAAGTAAGCTTGTCCTCGTTGTGGTTTTGTGTGAGAAGGCGGTGGTGGTCGGGGATGGGGGGGGCGGTAGTGTGCGTAAAAAGTGTGGTAATATTGTACTTAGCCAGCAAAGCTGAGAGTTTGGTTCATCTTAAAGAAGTGAAGTCCTTGGTGACGTTAGAAAAGTGTAACCACACCACCCAAGAGATGATACTTAGGAACTAACTTTTGTTCCCTGTATAGGCTGTTATCAGTGGTGCAGGACGTTATCTGCCTAGTTCTACTGAGTGGTGGGCACTCTTTTTTACTCATAAATGAATAACGATTGTTGTGCTTGCTGACCTGTATAAACCAGCAAAAACTGTAACTAGAATGCTAGGCATTCATACTCGCGAATGGAGGCGGTGGGTAAGAGCACGAATAAAGAATACGAGTGTGACT
>WURT03032601.1:0-15180 GCA_009936505.3 Holothuria glaberrima | reverse complement strand
GCATTATGTCTTTGCCCAATTTTATATAATTGATCCAGAGCTTCCAGGTATCTGCCAGCCTTAGATACCCTTTTATACTGCACAATGAACTGATGAAGGAAAGGAAAATCTTCGTAATAGTCCAAGAATATTTCTGTTGACTCCACGCATGTATTTTTTGTTTAAATAAAAGACAGTAAGAAGCCAAAAAGGGGGGTCTTTAGGAGGTTTGTTGACAACGTATTTTTCTTTAAGACAACTTACTCTCTTCTTTCACCTAACCAGGAATTAGAATTCACTTTAAATTATCGACATTTCCCAGCCATATATGAGCAGCTCAAAAAATATCCCAAACATAGCACCATTTTGCATCTAGGCAACCTTAAGTTAATAAAAATTTCTCAAAGGGGAGGGGGACCTCATCCCCTTAGACCCCTCCCCCAGGACGCCCTTTACGTCGTTACAAAGGAAAGATCCCTACTGCTGCTGAATTCGCCAAATTATGAACACTTTTCAGCCATAGATAAGCCAGTGGCGGCGGACCCGGGAGGCTTGGAGCCCAGCCCCACCCCCACCCATGTTAGGGGGATAAAGGTATGTTCAGCCCCCCAGTATTTGCCAAGTGCAGACATGAGATCCATATTTCAACGCTGGGTACATGCAGCTTAAAATACTCGGGAAGTGCGGTTTCCGGCCATCAGAGGAGTTTGTAAAGCCAAAAATTTTCATAGACTTTTTTTTTCATTAATTTAGAAATTGCAGACTTGAGATTCCATATTTAAAGGTTGGGTACACGCAGCTTAAAAGACTCGGGAAGTTCGGTTTCCGGCCATCTAGAGGGTTTGTAAAGCCAAAAATGTTCTTGTCCGCTCCGCGCCAATTGATGGTGACGCTCAGCTTAGAAACATATATAAACATTTTTCATAGATTGGTCTTTTTTCATTAGTTGAGAAATTGCAGACATGATATCCATATTTCAAAGCTGGGTACATGCAGCTTAAAACACTCGGGAAGTACCGTTTCCGGCCATCTAGAGGGTTTGTAAAGCCAAAATTTTTCTTGGCCGCTCCGCGCCAACCGATGGTGGCGCTCAGCTTAGAAACATATATAAACATTTTTCATAGTTTTTTCCAGTAATTGAGAAATTGCAAACTTGAGATTCCATATATAAAGGCTGGGTACATGCAGCTTAAAAGACCCGGGATGTGCCCTTTACGGCCATCTGGAGGGTTTGTAAAGCCAATCCGTGCCAACGGATGGTGGCGCTCCGATTAGATAGTCTTCCTGGCATTTAGCCCCTCCCCCCCCCCAATTTTTCCGTTCCACCGCGTCTGATGTGAGCAGCTCAAAAATGTACAGATGATTGCACCATTTTGCATCTCAGCAACCTTACATTAACAAAAATTTCTAAACGGGGAGGGGACACCCTCCCCTTAGACCCCTCCCCAGGACGGCACCTTTATGTAGTGACAAAGAAACGATCCCCACTGATGTATACAAAAAAACGCACGGTGCGTAAAAAAGTGCACTATACACGCTGCCGCTCAGTTGGAAAAAACATCCAGCCAGTCGGAATTTGGGACCTTCACACCCCCTAAACATATGACCCTAGCTACGGCCCTGATCTAGACGACGCGGGTCATACCATAGAAGTATACTGTCTTGGAGGTATCACTTCTATGGCTCTACATCTACAAACCACCAAGTCTGAAGGGGTTATTTTTGTCTAAGAACGTCCAAAATTTCCTTAGAGAGTAAAAGTCTCGAGATGAATGATTTAGCTTCCAATCTTAGATACCTTAAGGAGGCACTGTACACACGATACGCGACTTCAGGTGCGTACGATTTGTACACATGCAATAGCAGACTAATAGTTGCTAAATACACCCGAGGAAACATGGGAACTGGGAATATGAACAATAGCGTGACGTCACTTCTCCATTGTTTATACCCCCCATTCCCATGATTCAGCAATGATGAAAGTATGATAATTATGAAGACAACATGAATGTGACCTACAGTGAAAGGTCACTGAGTCCTAATGAGCGTGCGCTCTAGAAAAATCCAAATAAGATAATAATTCGTTAGCTTCCATACGGCTGCCATTTGAGCAATGTAGGTCTATTTTGGGGGCTATACTCTGCCAGGATAGTAAACTAAGGATTTGTTACATTTTTTTTTTTTTTTTTTTTGAAATTCAATAAAATTGCCTGCTCAGATAATGACTGATATTTTTGTACCTTTTGGCAAACCAGATAATTTTAATGGAATGAATGCTGCTTTCATGTTTCCATAGAAACCTCAAATACTTAATATATTTATACCAAAGAGAAACTAGTCATTAAGACATTGTTATACTGTATGCAACCTTCTTTGCAACCTGTACGGTCATAATGACTTTGGCATGACCCAAATACGTCTGGGAAGAAAGAAAGAACAGAGTCTATTTCTGGCCCATTCTTACTTGAGTATAGGATTTCTTGTAGTCCTGATCGGTTTCATCGCCCTATCCTTTACAGAAATTGTGTCTCACTGCTCCGTAGAACGACCATATGTTAAACTGCGTAAGGTACTGACGAAAATCTAAGATAAAAGAAAATGTAAATTGAATGTATTTAGTGATAATTTCCAAATCATACACCTTTTGTGTAGAAGATGTAATGCCAACGACAAAAACACAGTTGATATTAACCGTGCATGGAGGTAAAAAGCTAGTGTAGCTAGGTAATGCCTCTTTTAAGGAATTTTTACTGAGTACCGAAACCAAGTGATCCCTTAGCGTAAATAGTATTCCCGGGGGAACAGACCCTAGTTCCTCATACCCTCTTTAAGACTTCCCAAGGGATATGACTGAACAAGAATATGTCGTGCAGCCTATTATGTAGGTAATTAGCCGTAAGGTGGACCCACTCACCATCGTGTAGGAGATGTGTCCTAAAATATATAGCTATGTAGTTTTTGGGCTGGGTGAACAGCTGGAAACAATCTGTCAAAATTTGAGTCGAAAAAATCCTATTTTTATACAGTAATGCCATTTTCGTTCATTTATTTGTACTATTATTTCTTGGACGGTACAGTTCACTTTGTGCAATGTACTTTACTTATCCTTTTAAAAGAGCTGATGCCTACTTAACAGCTCGAAAAAGGAAATAAAAAACAAGTGCAAGAAAGTCTAGATATACCGAAAAGAACTATATTAATGGTTTTGGGATGACGAGATAATGGCGACAATAGCAACGATGATGAAGGTTACCACTGCAACGGTGTTGACGATAACAACCATGATGGAAGTTTATGTGACCTTAATTAAAGGGAAAGGGTAGTCACCCAAAAATTGGCTAAATCTTACAGATCTCCTCTTATTTCTTTCACAAGTATTTTCATGATGTTCCTGCGTTAAATCATTTAATATTGAGGGTAAACCAATGAGTTATTCTGCATATATTTAAGAAATAAGTAACAAAAATATTGTCACATTTAACCGCAAGGTATACCGGTACAGATCGACTTGCAACTCCATTTATTACCCTCTTGTTCACATTTTGAAAGTAAGCTTTGTGAGGCGGAGGGTTCTTAAAATAACCTCTGTGACTCTTTTGAAAATGATTAAAAAATTAGATAACCATTAAAGGGGCTCATTGAGTTGATATCTCTTAATTTGTGATGAGTTTGAAGGAAATCGTTGCATGACAATGCTTCTAATTGCCTCATTACTAATGTATCACTTCCGACAACTATCAAAAATGTGAGAAATTGTAGTTTTTGTGGACAAGAGTTGCATGATGATTGCCAACTCCTGGTAAAAAGTGTCTGGTCACGGATTTGTAATAAATGATTTTAATCAGTAATTACCCCATCATTACCATTTCACTTGTGTATTAGATGTGCGGAATATCTTATTTTGACCAGTTACCATCAAGATGTGAGTAAATCTCAACTGGCGAGAACAAAAATTATGAATTTTGTGAACCAACTCAATAAGCCTCTTTAAGGGAAGTTAAGGCTGCTTATAACGATGTGATATGGCAACTAAAACACTTTATGTGTAGGCATAGTACAGCGTTTATCCTCAATGTCGTATTGTTTTGCCAGTCTCTTTTTGTAAATATTTCATCTTAATCATAGGCGTAGGAAGCTGTTCAAGACTAGGGGGGGGCTGAACCTTGTTTCGGATCGCCGTCGTGGGGGAGGGGTCTTCACCCCCCCCCCGTTTAAAAATATTTTAGATAGTTGAGGGTCCTTAGATGTAATCTTGTGCATCATTTTGGACAAATTCTAAGGTAAATTACTACAAACTTTTGCCATTTCATAGCCCTTTAGAAAATTTTTTGTTTTTTTGAGGGTCCCTAGATGCAGTTTGGAGCATCATGCACTTGTGAATCACATTGGTTCACAGCATCTGGATAAACCGCTCTTCCACTGCATAACACGAGCACTATTCCCTTTTCTCCATCTAATAGGCTACTTTCCGGTCATGGCTGTGTACGTTCCAGCTGAGTGGACATCCAATACGATTTCGACTTTGGCAAATTAACAGGTGGTATGGCCGAGTGGATAAAGGCGGTGGCATTTGAAACGTTGGCAACCGGGAGGTTCGGGGTTCGATCCCCGGCCAGGTCACAGTTTGCTCACCTGGAGGACGTGTATTGCTCCTGTACCCAAACTGACTGCACTCGCAATACCAGAGTATGTATGTCAAAGGAAGAGTACATATTCGACACCTAGTAAGGTGGGTTTTTTTTTATCCAAGAGTAATCTGCGGTTTTCTCATCTGTACTGGCTTTTCAAAAGAAACCAAATTTGATCTGAATTGTTGAGTTGGTTAGCCACCCGACGTGAAGTTGTTATTCATAAGCCACATAGGCTTCTCCCACATTTGTGGTCGCTTAGCGTCGCAAAAATACTGCTCTTCAAGGCCTGAATTATTAAATTAATTATTATTAAATTGTGTAACTGAAGGGACACTGGTGTATGGAATAGTAGCCACACCATCCTGTTTCAGGAAAACAAAAGTACGCTAATAAATTGTAGCCTGGATACAATTTTGAATTTTGTAGTTATCTTTGAAAAGCAAAGCAGTTGGGGAACGGTCTTCTTTTTAAACTGTTTAGATCAGGGGCGTAGCGAAGGTGCAATCTTTGGGGGATGTAGAGATTATGTTTTGCCGACAGATCTGGTAATGCGTACCGCGAAAACGAGCGCCAAGCGAAACACAATGGGGGTCCAGGCTTCCGCCCTAGGGCGGCCCAGTGGGGTCTAGGAGTCGCTTTAAGGCCTCTAGAGGGGGTCCAGGGGGGAAGCCCCCGGAAGCTCTGAGGTTTTAGTATATCTGTGGGTAAAAAATTAAGTCTCAGGGTAGGTATATTTTGGTTCATTATACATTATCCAATGCAAAGATTCCTAATAATTTTAGTGTTAGGCTTTTCTTCCCGTCATGTCACCATACTTTAGGAGCTGAACCTGACGTTCAGAATTTGAACACTATGCGTTCAGCATTTTAGCACTATGTGTTAAGCATTTGAACACTATGCGGTAAGCATTTGAACACTATGCGGTAAGCATTTGAACACCAGACGCGTCAGGCGTTCAAATACGGTAAGTGGTCAAATGGGCGCACGGCGTTTAAAAATGGGAGAAACAACGTTCAGAATCTTAACACAAGCGTTCAAAATATGCTTTGAATTCCAGGATGCGTTCTGTATCTGTTACATTTTGATGTTCAAAAATTGAACTTCTGAGTTTGCAGTGAAGTGAAGACACGCGTGGCACGCATAATCTTTTCCCAGGAAGTTTGTGGGTAAACCGGATCCTCAGGAATTTGCAAAATGTGTTTGAAGTCAATGTTTGGGTTGAGAAAACGGGCTAAGGATACCCGCTCCATGGGTTATCGGGTGCTTTTGATCTCATGGTGATGATAAAAGTGAGGAATAATGACCAGAAAGGGTTTTTCAAGAAGGTTAAATGACCCGAAACCCTTTACGGAAGCTTTTAATACCCTTTCTGTCCCCGAGTTGCCGACGGAGTCGGTCACTCGTCCAATTACACCGACGGCATTGATACGGCCTTCACGTGCATGATCAATTTGCCGACAGGCCTTCAATTTGAATGGGCCAACTAGATGAAGAGTCGAAAATCGAAATAGCCGATAACAGAATGGCCGCGCGCTCCCGTTCTCTTTCTTTTTTTCCATTCTCAGTCTTCCCTTTCATTCCCGTCCTTCCCCTTTCCTTTCCCTTCTTCCCTCTTCTGTTCCTCCTCCCCTCTTTTCCTCTTCCTTTCCTTCCCCTCTCCCCTCTTTGCCGACAGACCGAAAATTTGCTGACGGCTACCAAATCACTTGGGTGTGACACCCTCCACACCAGCTCGCTACGCCCTGGTTTAGATAGTTTGCTGTTGATGGCGGTCTTGCACATTACTTCTAAAACATGAACTTGATGAACAACACACGGTAACTAACCTTTGTTGAAATAAGATGTACTAACTTGAGACTGAAATACAGAACCTATACCTTCGATATATTACATGAAAGACAATTTTCAAACGTACTGGTTTGCCTGAACAACGATCTGAACATCTTTACACGCAAAATTGTTACTCAGTTTCATTGGTTGGTCGAATCGGTCAACCATTGTGCGAGACCATCGCGTACGGTCTAATCTCTAATCAGCATAGCGCCATCACACAAGGTTATTGGCGATGCCAGTTCCCAGCACTGGCGACGAATATTAAGACAGAAATCTCGCCATCTGTTTAAAACTGGCGGACCGTACTTTCCTGCCTAGTCACCTCTCAACGGGAGGTGAATTGACATGTGTTGATTAAATTTTATCGGTAGCAGTACTTTTTGATGTCGGATAGCTAGGATTCCTCAATATCTCAGACTAAATGTCGACCGAGACACATTTATTTCATATTAAGATAATCCCATGCCTCACAGTAAAGACCAGTAAACTCTCGATTGGTTAATCTGGAAAATGATTTGGTTCACAGATAGTGAATTCGTCATTTCAGCAGAAATATTCGAAAGGATTCGGAGTTCTTTAATAAAATTGAATTTACAGCGGAATTATCGATTTGACGTTAATTACTCCCTTGGTGGTCACTAAATTCCCGTGCACATTATAGCAAGAGTGGTTTTAAGACAACTCGCTAAGCATCTTCCGAGGAGAATTAGTCCCACGGCCTCTTAGAAGCCTGCGTTGTGCCACACCACGCTAGCAGTTACTCGACCGTTTCAAAATGAATGTTTGTAAGTTGAAAATGTGGTTTTAAATTCAACAGAACAGCCCAAAGAAATCTTTTTGTGATGGTGATCAAAAGGAACTTCGTGACAATTGATGACGTCAGAACTGCTTATCAGTCCTTTTTGTTACTGTTTTGTCTGTTTCTCGACCGTTGCTGATATACCTAGACAAAGCGTTTGACATTACGATAATGATTTATCTGAAAGGACAACCATTCAGTTGAACTATCTGATACATAGCCCGGCCTAACTTCTTACCCGCATGTACAGTAATAGCCCTTTGTACGACTGTGATTATTTCGATCCGTTCTTCCTTTACGCATGATCATCTCCAGAGTCACCTTACTCATGATACTATGAAAGGCAACTAGGTGGTAGATCGCAAGTCGTTTTAAACCAGTGAGGAATAGGAATTTTGTCAACTCTTCTGTTTTTCTGGAAACAAAAGTTTTCATCAGGATTTTATTTCCCATCGATATGTGTTGTAGTTTATTACTATCAGCCAATGAATCGAACGGTGCTTATCAGTATTCTAGGCAGTATTGCGGTTGTTCCTACATTATTTCGTCTGGATTACATGAATTTCATTTAGATTTTCGTTGTTGTGGCCATGTAACCTACTAGCCAGCAATTATTTTGATTTATGAGAGAAGACTTAATCAAGGACAATCAGACTTGCGTACGATTATGCAACGTGTTGGTTTTTAACATGGACGAACTCAAGGTTGAATTACAAGTGATATGTTTGCAAGGTCTGGGGATTGATAGAACCTTAAGAGAGATATCAAAAGAAACATGAATTGAAAGGCTTTCACGTTCCTTCTGATGTTGACTTTGTGCAAGAGAAAGACTGTATAAAATGATAATCTATTGACGAAGTTTCTTTTGAAAGCTGTTACAATACTTTTATCTGTAACACGTACAGCTGTTGCCAACTAAAACATTCACCGATTATCAATGCGTCGCAATGGACTAATCGGCCGAGAATAAACAAACAATCGAATATCGTTTTGTTTACATGAAAAGGAGTTTATACGACAGCAGACTAGCGGGAAATAACACAATTCACTGGTGAACACAAATCAGTGTTGAAAAAAAATTTGTAGCCTGTTTCCTTGTAAAGGACAGGTAGATACATGAAAAGCGTTTTGTTCACAGAGCAAAGGAATCATATTTCTTTAACACAGCTTGAAGAATGGTGTTACATAAACAAACGATTGGAAAATAAAATTGCAAGTCGGAGAAAGTGAACATTGAGTATATAGCCTCTACCATGAATATTTAGGCTTGAGATATTCTTAAACACGGTTGGTCACAAAGGAATCATAACAGATGTTGTCGAAAGAAAAGCAAGTTTTTGTTACTTTTTGAAGTTTTGAAATTGTAGTGTTGTATAAGACAGCACGTGTCTTTTACTTTGGAAGAACAAATGAATTAGAGCTGGGAATGTGAAGTACACGCATGGCAAAATATTTGCCCAAAGGCTTTGTTGATTGTTCATACATTTAGATGCGAAGTCTTTCTATGTAGAAGTTAATCTATTTGAACGCCGTTACTATCATTATCCACGTGGAACTACTTCAACGATTTCACTGGGAAAATTATTTATTTTTCACGGCCAAACCTTAAGGTTCGGTTATAGTGTGTCAAAAGAAATGCTATAGACACTTTCGCTTCGTTAGCTCAAAAGACGTAGAAACAAACAAAATGGCGCCTGGTTTAGAAGATTCCATGTTTAGCACTACTCATGTTACTTCTACGGATGATACTTTGACCTATTTTGAGGTTCCACTCCACAAGATAATTCGGCTGATTGCAAACGATATTTGTGGTCTGTTGAGTATAGTTTTAAATGCAATGAACCTCGTAGTTCTAAAGCATATCACGTGTTTTGGAGAGGTCACCATTTGCCTTCTTAAAGTTTTAGCAATTGTCGACTTATGTACGGGAGTTGTTGTTATTCTTCTAGAGAACGCGTATCTTCTGACTAGTATACCAGATTATTGGGATGGGTTCTGCAAAACACTTTTTCCAATTGTTGTTTTCTGTGGGTTATTCTCTTGTTTTTTACTCGGTCTCTTGAGCTTTGATAGATACATGGCCATCCGTAAACCTCTTCGGTACCCAGTGCTCTTTACCAGAAAATGGTTAGTGTTCATGGTGATTGGGTGTGGATTTGTTGCCCTTTGTGACGTAGTCCTGACGTCATGGAGATCGCTGCCATTAGATGGTTTCATTTTCAACGAAGAGACTCGTTTTTGCAGAATGGATATAGCAGGCTCGGGAAAAACAACATCCGCTTACTTAATGATAGGGAATTTAACAGTTTTAGTCGCTGTCATTCTTATCACATACATTAACATTCATCTTGTCATAATTGCGTGGCGTCACGCAACCAAAATCAGGGACTCTGAGGTCATGTCACAAGCACCCGAGAGTGCCAACTTGACCGCCACCTCAGTCCCTGGAAATATGACCCCGACGCCTACGCGACGACCACGAGTAAGGCGGCGTAATGAATTTAGGGCGCTGAGAACCGTGTTAGTAATGACACTGGCGTATTATCTAGCTTGGTTACCGATGTTTATCGATGTGTCAATGTATGTACTCTCTCACTATGACACACCCGCAGCCTATGAATTTTTCACTTACTACATGCCGTATTCAAACAGTTGGTGGAATCCCGTTATATATCTGTTAATGAACAGAGCTTATCGCAAAGCAGCTAGACGACACGTCTTCTGTTTTTACAAATAGGCCATTTACACTGTTACGACCGCAGTATTACAGTTTACCAAGCAACCCAGAAGTATTCATGCATTCACCAGAGAGAACGATTGCAAGATCTAACGGTCTGTTCCAGCCGACTTAACGCCTCCCGACATCGTCTGCCATGTTGACTAACGGTAATATCGATGACGAAGTCCTGTTACAACGATTATGTAATTAATCATTGAACACCCATGTTGACAATGTCTGAGGCATGCACTTTTTGAGCTTAATAAATGTGAAGGTCTATAAAGTGATCAATTAAGTAAGCTTTACGTCGAAGATGGCACCAGAAATTCTCCTAATAATTATTAGGGTGGTTTGAGCCTAAGTATATCAAGTCTCTCAGAAATAAATGGTATTTGATTGCCGGCACCACGTAATTGCACTGGTTTATGTGTAACTTCAAATATATGGTCAATTTATTCTAGTATGCACAGAAGGTTGATTACTGCAACATTTGAAGGGAACTTTTTGATATTAGGATTTTATCGGCATTTGTTTGTGTGTTTGTGTGCGTTTCAGTTTCAGTTTCTCTAATTCCAGTACAAATTATGTAAAATTTATAGAGGATCAAAAGTGAGGATGTGTGTGAAAATATTGTTCCTCTTAACATATTTTCATTTTTACCACAGATACTGTGCCCACGGGGGCATTAGCTGTTTGGGCTTATTAGGCCTACTTTTCTGATTTAAGTCATAACTTCAGTTTAACTGGCTCTGTAAAAGGATATACTATTTGGTGATGTGATAGCTATACGTATGTCACAGATGTTAAGTGAGAACTCACAGCATACAGGTTGACGTAATGTTACGCTTTTGCAGACCTATAATTAGCATAAATTTGTACCTCCTTGGTCCAGTGAGTTTTGTTAACGACTAATGCATAATGTTGAAATGCTTCTTTGAACGTCGATTGAAAATCTGAGCCAAGTAGTAAATACTGTAAATCAATTGTTCCATCAACGAGAAGGCAATACACATGCGCATGAATTTCTTGCTGTGACAAGTGAGATATTGAAAAACATAAAACCAAAACAGAAAGATGATAAATATTCATACTTTAGTTCTTTTGTATTACTATGTCCAATCCTTGCAGTTTTCGATGTCTAACAATTACATTCGATTAAACTAACTGACAGTCTCATTATAAATGTATTCTTCTGTATTCTTCAACTTAATTTAATATTTAATTTTCAAGCTTTCAGGAAAAGAATTACAGTTGTGGGATTTCTTAATTTTAAGTAAGTATTTGCAACGTTAAATAAGCTGAAACCTTATTCGCTTTATAAATCTTCGCCAATATACTTTAGCTTTCATGTAAGCGTTAAAAAATATAAATAGCTTCATAAGTAATCATACTACTGTAATTTTAATAAGCAAGTGGAGTAGCGAGATTATACGGTACTGCAGCGTCAGAGGGCTGTATTATAGCGAGGATATTCTGCAGTCCAAGAGGGCGAAATATGAATTAAACACCCGTGTTTGGTTATGCTGCGTTTAATATGTAGAGAATTCAGGAAAGACCCTTGTCATATTCTGTCCCCTTCTATGCACTAAGGGCACTTATCTCATATCCCCACCCGCCCTATATATCTACACCATTAAGGTAAGTTTTTTACCTTTGCTTCTTGTTTCTGCGTGATAGGTTTGGCGATCAGCTACGTTCTCTTTTTGTCACCTTTTCTTGTTTAGTCCCGATTAGTGCAATACATAGTTAGCCTTTCTTACTCTTAAAAGTATGTCTAATATAAAGATTAAGCAGTAAGCACTGAGAACTAAAACCTAAATTTTGTAAGATCTTATTTTCATCTCCACCACGTGAAAGTGCAAGGATTCAAGACTTCACAGTTAAAGGTTGCACAATTTAAAATTGGTTGCAAACTATCATTTTGAAGTTTCACTAAAATCTTCACGCATTTTTTGTCGTGGCTAGCTGGACGGATTTATGTAACTTAAAGTTGTTCTGAATCTACCACCAGACATGATTACCATTTTTTACTCAGTGATCATGTTGTAACATCAAAATATTAAAAATTTTCAGAGGAGAAAGATAACGATGATTGATTGAAAACCATTAAATGATTATTCAGGCTCCACTTTGTAACCAGAATGAAGTATGTATGCGTATATAATTCGGAGCAATTTATTTGTCATTTGGATATTATTAAAATTTCAGTTTCTCCTACTTGACATTTCCTGGTGGAGAATTAAAAATCATTTAATACATTAATAAAAGATAAACACGGACTCAACGTCATACTCTGGAGTAATCAATTATTTTTTCTTTACTGATGTCCTTAAAATGAATCGGAATTTACATTCAACGAAATCGACAATTTATCTTGAAATATAAGGTTATAGGAGGATAAACCCTTAAAAGATTTAATTAAGATAGTTAGTTAGATGGGGTTTTACTCCTCAACTTATAACCTCTTAGTTCAATCTAGCGGCTCCCACTGTCTTTTTTCCAGTTGTGGGGTACTGGATTGTTTTCCCATACTCCATTGCTTACGCGGAGCATCACGCACAACGGCAGTAAATTAAAGTCTTTGGTATGACTCGACCTTACCTTCGTAGCAGGTGTCGAATATTTACTCCTCTTTTGGCGTATTGCGAGTGCAGTCAGTGCGTGTGCAGGAACAATACACGTCCGCAGGGCGGGCAAGACTCGACTTGGAAATTGAACCCGGGCCTCCCGTGTGGGGGATGCTCTACCACTAGACCAAACACGCGGTCCTATAGATTTAATTAAGAGACTGCGTTGGAGGTCAATCGGTTACCGACCTGCTTGAGTACCGAGCCTACCCCTTGATCGGTTTATTCACATATAAGATTTTTAACGTGACAAGGGCATTCTAAGACTTACGAGTTTAGAAGGTTTCACACATTTCAACGGGTTGCTAAGGGATGTTTTTCTAAGGGATGCTTTTCTGTACTTAGGAGATTCTTTACCCAACTGAATCGCAATGACCGTATTTCTTTGAGGGAATATGATGTTAATGTTACGACATCTCTCTTACAATATCAATTAATCTAATTACATCCCATAGTTACGGATCTTATTTAATAACGACATAAAAAGAAATGGCCTTTTGATCCAAACATTTCAGTTTTTTCAGAATATACGGTATGCCAAAGAAGAATCAAACTTTTATTCAGTTTTGATTAGTCTACTGTGGCTTTTTTCTGTACCAGGTGAATAATATGTTCCCGCGCTTAAACCCGATGAAGGAAAAAATGCAGTAGACTATTCAAATGTATTTAAGCCTAAGCTGAAACAGTTCACAATTTATATATAAGTTGTAAAAATTTATACATAAATGATTTTGAGATCTGCTGAGTAAGATGTCTGACGTCAGAGCTTTTCCGCGAACCTATCAACTCTGGTTCCACATCCCTGTTCGTCCTCTTCTAGAATTTCAGGAAGCACATTCAGTGACTTCTCGAGTTGTTGAAACCCGAAAGGGTATCCTTTTGTTGCCATTCCAGCCTTGGGGAGGAATCTAAGGAGGGAATTCCCGTCCCTTTTTGGCTCTTTTAAGTAGTTCATTGCACATGGTGCTATCTTTAGCTCTGCAGTTTGCACTAACGATACGTGTAGATTTTCTCATTATTTATGAATGTTTCTTATTTTTGTGGACTGTGGCATGACATCCTTTGGGGGCTGGCACCCTGGGAGGTCCTCTTAGTACTTTAATGAATTCACCGAAAAAAGACTGACGGATTACTTGGAATCACCTGTTTTTCAATTTTTAAAAATTACAACTCGCATGTATTGTCATTGTAGGGTCTGTTTTGGTATAAGTCAGTGATGCATGTGAACATTTAATCACGCTCACGACCGTACATAAAATATGAAAAGAATCGTAAGCATGGTATTGGAAACCCGGGGGTGCCAAGGTGGGTCCAATACGGGAAGAAGTTACGTCAGGGTAAGAGGAATAAACATCCCAGACCGATATGTGTTTTATGTATTTTGAGGATCTTAATACAAACATATTAAATTCTTGGGTTGTGTGGTATAAGTTTCGAGATAATAGAAATATGCATAAAAAAGATCAATCATAACATCACATCACCTCTTCCTTCACTGTAAAAATGTTTACTGACTGTTGGAGAATTGCAGAACAAAAAATAAAGAAATACAAAGAGGAAACGGAAACAGTGCCGTCAATTTTTGGAAACAAATTGACAACACTTTTTTTCGTTTTCTTTATGTACCGGTATTTTTTTATTTTTTGTTCTGTAAATCTACAGATATTTTTTGGCAGTGTACCCCGGGCGTGCTGATCTGAATCATGCAGCCTCGCTATATGTATACCTGTTTGGACCAAACATTCCACAGAGAAAATTTGTATTGATTCGGCACTCCACATAGCTCCCTGGGTGTACTACAAGGTTTTATGACAGAGTTTCATTGCAAGAGCGATGAAAACGTGTTTACACATAAACGTCTGTGCAATAACACGTACAGGTTTTTACTTTTATCTCAAACCATTTGTTCCATAACACAGTTAGCTTGGTATACCGTTATGGCGTTATAATATCTCCATATCTATTATTTCTCCTGAAACATTTTAGCTGTCGAGTCTGAGAATTTACTTTACATGTCAGTTAGTGTTGAGGTTAAGATGAAGGGTCTAGATCAGGAATGTAACGTTAAATTACGTTGAAAATAATTCTAATTATAAAAAAATCACCGTATGTCAGATGCCTGTACTTAAACTTAAGATGGGGGAGCATCGAAAGGTTTATTGTTGTTAAGAAATGAAGCACAGCGGTTTACAATAAAATCTGACAGACAGACTCGTAAGTCGTGGGGAGACTTTCTATAAAATGCAATGTCAACGGTCAGTAAACCACGGACTTGTTTGTAGCTCCCTGGTCAAACAAATAGTTTTGGTCCTCACATGCTTAGAATGCAAGGGCTGTACACGGTACAAGCTATCTTGTCATTGATTCAGTAAAAAGAGAATTTGAGTTTAGAAACTTAAAAGAAGGGTTCAAGCAAAAATTTACTTTTCATATGTGAAAGAGGAACTAAATTTATGCATTTTGGTAAAACTTTCACTCAAATCGGACATGCATTACTCTAGATATCAGCAAAAGAAGTTACTGCATTTGTGACCCAAAGTGAGCTTGAGGCAAGTGGGAGTTATATCACTAGGCAACTCCCTGATATCACTT
>WURT03032590.1:0-15180 GCA_009936505.3 Holothuria glaberrima | reverse complement strand
TTGTGCTAACAACAAGGTTTTCAGTGTTTGACCTTTGGTGACCCCAGATGACCTTTAACCTCTACCAAAAGCTATACGGCACATCTTTTCACTATGGTGGATCTATATACTAAGTATGAAATCTATCCAAGCTTCTCACCTTGAGATATTGTGTTAACAAGTTTTCCAGTATTTGACCCCAAAAGACCCCAGATGACCTTTGACTTCCACCAAAAACAACAGGTATCATCACCTTACCATAACACATCCACATACCAAATATGAAATCTATCAAAACTTCTTAACTTGAGATAATGTGTTTTAACAAGGGTTTTAGTGTTTGACCCCGGTGACCCCAGATGACATTTGACCTCCACCAAAAACAACACGTACCATCCTCTTACCATAATGCATCCATACACCAAGTATGAAATCTATCCATGTTTCTTATCTCGAGATATCATGTTAACAAGGTATTTAGTGTTTGCCCCCTGGTGACCCCTGGTGACCTTTGACCTCCACCAAAAACAACAGGGCACACCTTCTCACTATGGCAGATCTATATATCAAGTTAAGTTTTGTCTAACTTTCCCTTGTTGAGTCACAGCGAACCAAAGCAAGTGTCACAGACACACACACATACACACACACACGCGCCAACCTGACTACATAGGTTCCTTTGCTATAGCAAGGAACCAGTAAAGCAAGGAACCAATAAAAGGACCTACCTGGCTTTGATTCCAGAGTTTTTAAACTTCCAGGTTTCTTCGGTTTATTAGCTTTAGATTTGTCTACAAATGAATGGAACAACATTTATATCATTACTCTATTATGGTTACAAAATTAGAGATAGTTTTCTAATTCTATCCTATCAGCTGTCTATCCTTCTCAGCTGCAACATGGCAAATGGTATACCTCAAGATGATAGCTTCATAGCTTCATATGTTGATATTATAAGTATTTATCTGTAACTGTAACAGTATTATAACTGTGTTGAAAGTAATCTGTCTCCATGTTACTGTGTTAACAATTGAAAAATTCAGTCTAACAGTTTAAATAGAAAATAATTACAATTGATGTTACTTGATCAAAATTTGATAAGTACAAGTAGAAATCAGATTAACATCAATTGTAATTATTTTCCATTTAAGCTTTTAGAGTAAAATATGGTTTTACACAAAGTGATTTTCAAATCTCATGATGATGGTTTCTTCTTCACAGTATGATCAGAAGTCGGCAGTACAGTAACCTCTATCTAACTGAGATATATTCCTGTCAGGAATGCTTGACGTACTGAGGGCATTCCAGCAGATTACATCATGAACAGTTTTGAGTCGTGTTCGAGGACCAAGGCAATAGATTTCATACACAAAGTATACTGCACACTTTCAGTGAATTATAATGCTCTTCATACTAAGATACTGCTGTATGACATGCTCTGCATGGCAGCTCTTATATCTAAAAGTTCTGGTGACATGCCAGCAAAAAGGCCTGATTTGACTTGTCAGTTTAAGAGCGAGATTTCCCAAGGAAAGATCCATTGGAATTATTTCGAAATCTTTAATGGTTCTAAATATATAACTCTTAAAAGTTTGAACATTTCAGAAGTAACTCATTGCCTATGCAAAAATAATGGTGATAAGTAGTGTTGTACAGAGTTGGCATAGCTTTTGTTAACCCTTTATTTATTTCCACTAATTACTCATCACATAGGTAACAGTTTGGTGAGTGATACTGGTATTTTTCAGGGACACAATTTTAACTTTCAAAGTAAATGCCTCAGGACATACATCACATACTAATGTTACAATTGGGCTTGAAATGAAGGTCGAAAAAAAAGGATAACATTAGCCATATTTGGCCAGTCCCTCTCGGGACATTACAAATTTACACAGTTAGCTCATGTTTATTCATAAAAGTGTGAAATAGAAATTACACTGCATAATAGTCAATTTTTGATGTATTTTGATGGGAGTTGTGGCTTTTTTTTTAAATTTTGAATACTTTTTACATCAATAATCCAACTATGTCATTATTTTCATGTCACCAGACCTTTCAGAGATCAGATGTCCTTTAATGTGTTCATGTCCACAAAACTAATGAAATTACTGCACTTTCTCTACCAGGAATGTTGAGTATGATGTCACTTTACTATATTTGAAGTTTAAAAAACAACATTATCAGCTCTGTGCACTGCATGCTCTCTCTACCTACCTGAAAGAGAGATTGAACACAGAAAGCAGCATATGCAATGTGGGTTTGTTTTAACTACAAATTTGATTTGTTTAATAAGTTATTCAGTGTGTGCACCACAGAAGTACAGACAAGTAACATGTCTGCAAGTAAGTGTCATCAACTTACCGTGAATACTTTCCCCAATTCTTACAATGTGCGGCCAATGTTGCAATGTTTTAGCAAAAAATGGATTGGTAACTCCTAAGATTACAGGAGGTCTGAAAAGATAACAGAACTGCATGATTCTACAATGTAGTGTGCTGCAAATTGCGATACAACAATATTGTACAGAGCTTTCCTCTACACAAAGTATGGATATCATGACATCACCCTACAAGGCTTTCTCTAAAGATTTAAAACTAACAACACTTACTACTACAAGGGGACTAGAATTCTACACATTTTCTGAGAGTATTTCAAAACTAAATGCCATCCAATTTTAGAGAAGACACACTCACACTCAAACAACATTTATGAGCTCATTCCATACATAACTTAGGTATGTATATGTTCTCCTAACCCAGCCACAAAGGAGACAGAGTGATATGCATCCAGCTCCCAGCTGTAATACAAGTTACATCATTTGACACCAGGCAGAAAAGTTTTGAAATAGGATAGTAACAATACATTGTGAATGTTAAAATAAGAGTACCTGACTTTCAGACAAGAAACTTCCCCCTTTCTTTTTTGGGTTAAGTTTTTTCCTGTATAACTATCTTAGATTACAACTGATTATCTTCAAAAGGTTCTGCAAGTGCAATACATAACAATGCAAGTACACTGTCTTCAATCTGTGAAGACCTTTCAACCTATCACACATATTACAAAGACTGATAACTTACGGTCCCTGTGTCCTGGTGGTATATTCTTTAAATTCGCTGTCGTGAATTGTAAAGTACGGCCTATAGTCTGTCATGTATTTTAACGGTGATATCGTATTAATGAGGGCATGTACTGTACCACAGGTAATGCCAGGAGATGGTCCCATCACCACTAAAGGCTGTAAGGTAACAAAAATGTATATCACTGACAGAATAGCTGCACGTGAGTTACAGCACACTGAAGAATATATTGCAATGACATTGGCATTGATGTTTTCCATATAACATGTACAGACATGTCACTGTTTAACACATCACTGGCAAATAGCTGAAAAAAGCAAGTAGTTGGACGAATTTCTTGAAACTGAAAGAAGCAGTTCTTGGTAACCCAATTTTGTAAATACTCAACAATGTTTATGCATTATGGGTAAGGAAAGAAGTAGGAAGGATCAAAAAAGTGAATTTCAGATCCTCTCAGTCAAAAGCCTTTAAGCTTGCCATCCCTCTCCCTCCTTCACTTCAACCCTTACCCTAACCCCCTCCCTTACCTCCAACCGATCCTCACCCCCTCCTTCCTACTGTACTCTAGCCACCTTTTAAAAAACAAATGTGCAAAAACCCATATAATAAAAGAAAGAGGTAACATAGATTAACAAATTAGTTACCTCATTTGTTAATACTAATTCCCAAAGAAGTTGAATATGAGGCAAGACAGGCTGAAGGCACATGAAGGTCTCAACAGCATGGAGAGATGGCACTACTGTAAGAGGTGACCCCATTGGTTGCTGAAATGTAGAGACAGACATACGGTATGTTAAATACAAAAATGAAAATTGTTATATATAAAAGAAAACAAGACCCATTGAACCTAAGCACCCAAGATACTATAACTTCCTTTCCTCCTTTCTGGCTCACCGTAGGTTTTGAAACAAACTTTTGTTCGGTTTTTATATCATGGATATAAGAAACGAAGTAACTGATTTCCCCTTTCACATCATACAGTCTAGCTCAACCACACTGTGTACCTCAAACCTGAATGATTATGGCCAGTGCCCAGTACATACAAAACCATAGTAAGTTGTTCAAAACAGTCTACTGGAGTTTCATGAAACCCGTGGTAAGCTTAATAATAATGTCTGTGTGTCAAACACTTCGGCTGTGTATTGATCTGATATGGAGTGGTCTGCATCTTTCATGAGGTCAGAGTCATAATGTGTTTCTCTAGTCCAAAAATTTTGAGTAACACTGGTCTAGACTATTGCTTCAATGCTAGAATCAGTAAAACAAATCTGACCTCTTACTTTTTGAACAAGTTTGAAACATCACTAATCCATCAAAGGGGAGTGAAACTTCTAGGTACTCCCTAATCATGGATGTAAGGGCCCTTTCTCCTCTGACCTCTTCCAAGTCATCAACTTCATCTCTTTACAGCTCCCTGATTGTACTTATCAATGTGTTTTCTACTACGTAAACTATCACCCCATAAGGGGCATGGCCAATCACTCCTTAAGATTCCAGCATGTAAAAAACTGCCTTTTGTGTGTTCCTTGCATGTCTCCAAGCATCAATGCACACAGCCCTGGGCTGCACTAGAGGTAATGAGCAAGATGTGGGAAAGACCGTCTGTGATACATAACAAAAGACTACTTAACAACCAAGTATAAATGACAGCTCACCTAAGTGTCATGAATAGGAATGAGCTTTGGGGGAATGAATTAAATTGTTTGTAAGTACTGACTTTTACACACACTAGAACCTAGCCACAACCTCTGACATGCAGCCTTAAGCCTTCCTTTGTTCATAACACAGAAGTGTGTGTAGTGTGTGAGCACCTCCCATGCATGAATAATACTACAGACTTGACCAGCAGTGTCTGCAGTACTCACTGCATAGTGGTGCACACTGTGAATAGACTGGTCAGAGTTCAATCCCCAGGGTCCTACGGAGTGAATTGATTACGTCCCCTACACTGTCAAAACCTAACACCTTCTTCCTGTCACAAACTGACAAGTCACATGTACACAAATCCTTTTTATGTGACACTGGAAAAACAAGAAAAGGACATTTCCTTGCTGGAGGGTTAAAAAAATTAGATCTATTTTCTTTGAAGATGTAAGGAAAACACTAACTAGGTAATGACAGTGTACCTTTAACCACATACAGTAATGGCAAAAACTTACAACTTGCATTACAGTGTACCAAACTACAAGTCTTTCCTGTTTAACATGTTGAATTAAGACTCCTATGTATCACCACAGAATTCAGATGTATCCTACATATCAACATAGTCTTCCTGCAAGCTAAATTTCCTTATCAGCCTTTGAGAATATTAAAATCTGATAATATATCATTACTCACATAGTCAATGTGAAAAATAGTTCAGCTTCTTTCATCACTCAACATTTACCTATCAATTAACCAGACAATTATAAATACTGACAGGCACTTTCATACACTTCTATACTTCCTTTGTCAATGACATAATCAAACAATTGACATTGTGCATCCAGCAATGAAAATTTCATGGCAAGTCTGCAAGCTTTCATTTTTTATTCAACAAAGCAAAAATTAGGTTATTTTATTGTCTATTAATACTCACATTTCTGCACCAAAGGCATCCAGAATCACATCAAGAGAAAACATTCAGAGCATTAAATAGATAATTTTGTGCACTTTGAATAACTGATCATGCAGAGTACTCTAAAAGTCACAGCCTGTAAAATTATTAAGTCAATGTGCTCTTTACTATCAAAACTTATGCTTTGTTAAACATGCACCACATATGAAATGTGAAACAGTGTGGGTAGAAGTAGGGGGGTGAGGGGCTGCAAAAAATTTCATCTGGCCCAGTTGTATAACTCCATTGTTTGCGGATTTGTTACATGAGTGGAGTTACTTTGCTGGTAATATGAAAAATAAAGCCAGAAGCCAGGGGAAGCTAAACTTGGCTTTATTCTTACAAAGAACATTTTCAAAAGACACACCAATCTTCTGGTTTAGAAAATAAAAATAAAATTCTTTCAGGGACATACCGGAACAGCATCTCTTGCAATGCCAAGGGCTCCAATTTTGATGTCCCCTTTAGCTGGAATCTTGACCTGTAATACTGTCCCCATGATAGGTAACTGCAGAGTGTCCCCAGGAACTGGATTATTCCACTGATCTATATCATGGCAAGCTGTCAAGAAACGGTAGAGGATGAAAGATAAAATCGACACACATTATTTCAAAGGGAATAATTTTAAAGGTGCTCACTGAGTTGATATCGATTATTTCTAATTAGCCTCATTACTCATGTGTCACATCCTATAGTTAACACAAATGTGAGAAATTGCAGTTTTGTGGACTGGGGTTCCAAATGATTAATACCTAATGGTAAAAGGTGTATGGTCACAAATTTGTACTAAATGATTTTCATCATTCATTACCCTATCATTGCCATTTCAATTGTGTGTCAGATGTGCATAATCTCTTAGTTTGACAATTTACCATCAAGATCATGAGTAAAACTCAACAGATGTGAAAAAAATCATGAATTTTGTGAACCAATTCAATAAGCCCCTTTAAGAGAAAAGGTAAAAGGTACTTAATAGTATTTTGAGTGAAGCATGAGATGTACTTCACCTACAAAGGAAAAGCCAATGAAAAGTTTTCCAACTTGTAGATAGTGTAAATGAACCCTTTGGAAATCACAAATATTGTACTGGTTTGTTTTTTGGGGTGGGGGACCTTTTCTCAACTATGTTAGGATAGAGACTTTGCACTAAATGAAATTCACTATGAGGGGACCAAATATTCTGCACAACCAAGGAAACCCTGACTGAGGTCAAGTAAATGTAAAAGTTTATGTCAAAATGAAAGTTTATTCCAGAAAACCATAAGAAAAACAGCTTTGAGAACAATATCAGTACATCATCCTATGGCATTTGTAAACATATGCTTCTAAATAACTTAGATTCACTAAATGGATACAGTATGCACATTATTTTAGGGCATGGTTGCAGATTTTATGGACAAAGCAATAAAGAATTACCTTCAACTGCTATTAAAACTCACCTGCCTCTATAAGCTGTTCTCCTTTATCAAAGAATTCTGGAGCTATAAGCTCCACTAACTCTGTAAATAAGTTGATATAAGGTAACCTAGATAGTAGAACAACAGACTGACAAGGAGAGAAAAGAGAGAAAATATTTAATATTATCACATTTTACTTGATGAGGTTAATATTAAAAGATGGGTCAGTGGTCTGCAACCCCTGCCCTGACCTCCCACCCCCCTTATCACACTCTCTTTGACATCCATAGTAAGTAGTAAGTACAGATACAGCAGATTAGAGAATAACAACCCCCACACCATGGCTTTAAATGCCACTCCTCTGCACGACACAGTCATATCTACTGGAACAGTGTAACAGTCCATGACGGCTTACAGAAATGTAGCAAACATTACTACAGAGTAAATCCAGATGTGTGGTCCATGGTGCTTTCATAATTCTACAAAGGTTATTTGCAGTTGACTCCAAAACTTGTATTATTTTTTTTTTTCAGAAAACCAACAACAATATGAATCCTGGATGATAAATCAACTGAAATGTGACCAGGCTGTACAGTAGTCCACACCCATAACCTTTCATTGTCAAACTTCTCTTCTCTAGATACTCCATGGCACTTCATCTCCTCTGACATATCACCTTGTAAATGACTGACTAGCATGACTTAAAATGTAAAAGCTACAGCAGCACGGAACAAATTAAAATTCAAAATTTGATTGGCAAAATTGAGTATTGTGTTATTTTAAGTGCATGTGTGTGGATTTCTGATTTATTTTCATGTTTTTTTTTTTTTTTTCATTCTTAAACACAGCAATTGTAAGGACATTGGCTACCAGACTGAAAAGCCATACTAGTAAATGTGTGTCCCCTGCTTTATTTTGCTTAAGCTCCCATACAATGCAAAATGCTTTACCCAGTATGAACTATACAACCGTTTTTATAAAATAATGCCCATTTTTACCTTGCAATTCTTAGTGAAAAGCTTTCTTTCCACAAGTCTTGGTACAGTCACATTCATGAAAGTATTTTACTTAATCTTTGGAATGTCTCACCATTTAGTAATGTTAACAGAACATCATTTCATGTTTTATGTTTTCCTCTTTTCTTTTCCAAACCTCTAATAAACTTACCTTTTGGAAGTAACCTCTTCTGGATGATTTGTCTTTAACTTGACGGAAGTAGACAAACCCAAATAAATGAGCAGGATCACTCTGAAATTAAAATCACACAAAACCAAAAGTAAGTACAGCTGTTACAATGCTCAATGCTCTCTACAACTGATGCTGCAAAACTCTCTTTTTATTCAAATACAGTATATCACTGTTAGAAACAAGAGTGGCACTTAAAGTGTTGTAGCATATAACAATCTGAGGTCTGGAGTCCAATTTCTGGCTGAGTAAAAGAAAAGGTTTCATGATCTAAAGAAATCTATTAATTCCATTCTGAAATGACTATATAAACTGGAAAAAATTCCAAATATTAACTGAAATATTGACGTCCAAGTCAAACCATATGATGGTGTAATCATACGTACGCCCTTACAAATTTTTCAAACATTTGTTCGCAAATATATCATAAAATGTTTCTGCCTCAAAAAACCTGACTTTAGCCTTACAATCTATGGGATTATCAATTCTTTTCATTTCCAAGGGTACAAAAATGTACATCTATTGTAGGGTATGGGGTGAAATCAAGGGTAAAATTAAGTTTAGCTGAACAAAGGGCTACTTTTAGTCAAAAAGTGTCTCCTAGTTCCCTGCTTTTTGGTGCAACCAGGAGACCGTAACCAGCTACAATGATGTACGCATATTAGGGACTTCAAGGATGAAGGGAGCTACTTTGGGTAAAAAAGCGGGGACTGGTAGCATTCTTTTCAGGGCCAACTGGTTTATTTCACCCTTAGGTGAAATATCCATGGACTGGTACCCTTTTCTAATCTGTAATAAATGGTACGATGATTTTGCGGAATATCATCATTTCTTCACAGTTTGTACCCTATGGTCTGGGAGTGGGAGGTGATTCAAAAAAAAAAGTGTGTCTTGTAAACGTGAAAACGATGGAAAATGGATGACCCCTGTAAAAGATTTACGAAGTTAAACTCTACACTGCTACTCTAACTTTCAAACTCTTTGAGGACTGCACCAGAATTACTTACTGTATGTCTCAAGGATAAATTTATTAAAAGTACCCCACTTATAATTGTAGGTACTGTATTATTTTTCTAGGACAGCACAAGTTTAAAATTTCACACTTAAGGGAAAATGCATTCTCCCTAATTTGAATTAGTGTATGCCAACATCCTAATTCAGGAATGGCTCCTATCTATCAAGTAACAATATTTTTGTTACTTTAAAATTCGTGCAGACTAACTCCTTGGTTTACCTTCAATTGTCAAAGCTTTTATACAGAAACATTATGAAAGATACTTATGAGCCAAATATAGGAAATCTGTAAGATTTAGCTTATTTTCAAAATAAAATAAACTTGGGGTGACTGCCTTCTCCCTTTAAGAAGAGAGTTGATATCAAAATGTTTGAGTACTGAACTTCTTGCAATCAAAACAGGAACAGAGGTGAAAGAATGCTTAAAAGAGAATTAAGGTATGTGACTACTGTGGGACATATCAATGACAGTTTTTATTTAATAATTACCATGGTTTTATCTGGTGACACTGGATGGTTTGATCACTTTGGCTTGGTTTATGTTCACCAGTCAGTGAAATGCTTGTTTTCTCATGCCTAAGAGGACACAAACTGCAGGGGAAAAGTGGCCTTTATAGAGATAACTAAAAACTGTCAGTGAGCAAATACCTGTAAGATAACCGGACTATTTCTGTCGTACTCCTTCCTCCGTACTAAAAGGTGATGATTCACTTTTCCTGATGTTTGTCGTATCCTAAAATTAAACTGTGTATCTCCCATACAGCCTAAAAAAAGAAAGGGTTGAAGCATTGTCAACTTCTAAAACCCAAATCATGCAGACTTCCAAAGGCTTATTCATACTTTCAAATACCTTATACTGTTTCAAACAAATACACCAGCAGAAAAAGTACATGATAACAACATTTGTGGGGCATTCCATGGATTCATACAATTACCATTTGTTTGTTTAGTATCTGACAGATGCTATCAGATATATAACAGTACTTATTAGTACAGTGTGAATAGCTGGGCTCAGCTGCACAGAAGCTTTATCAGTACCATTTATAAATTTTTATCACACATACTGTAAGAATATCATACAGTTTGAGGGATCAGCTACATGTGCTTTTAGTCTATCATTTACAGGCCGCACAGTGACTATCACTGCTGCTAATGTTTATCAGCTCACTATGGCAACCACAACACACATGGTGACTTTGATAGCACAATATGTGATACAGAGTAAGGGATGTGGTGCATAGTAAATGGCAAATACATTTAGTAGATGCCTGAATAAACCAGCATGAAAAATGCATTGTGGTCTCGATGAATAGTACTAACATGTGTAATCCTAAATGATGCCAAGATGTCCTCTCTCTTTCAGTCATTGGTTGAATGTGATTGTGCTGGAAAGTTAGCTTTGTGTTCATATTTATCTTTGGAAATTTTTGCTTTTGGGCCTCTGGTGATTTCAGATGACCTCTGACCTCTAAAAACTCATAGGGGTTTTCTGATGGATTAAATGCAACAACATGTAAAGGATCCAAGCTCCCTAACTTGAGATGTCTTGTTCAGCATTTGCCCCCTAGTGACCCCAGATAACCTTTGACCTCCACTAGAAACAATACGGTACTTCCTCTCACCATAAGGCATCCACATACTATGTATGAAATCTATCCAAGCTTTCTACCTTGAGATATAAAAAACAAAACGGCTCTACCTCTGACAATAAGGCATTTATATACTAAGTTAAAGTATGAAAGCTATCCAAGCTTCCTAACTTCAGAGTGTTAACAAGGTTTTCAGAGTTTGACCCCTGGTGATCCCAGATGACCTTTGACCTCCATCAAAAACAAGGTTCATCTTCTCACCATAATGCATCCACATACTAAATCTATCCAAGCTTCCTATCTTGAGATATCGTGCAAACAAGATTTTCAGAGTTTGACCCCAGTGACCCCAGATGACCTTTGACCTTCACCAAAAACAATGAGTTAGTTAGTTAGTTAGATTGGGTTAAACTACACACCAACACGAATGTGTTATATAGTGTCAGCAAGAATAAAGGGACAAAATCAAAAAAGTACAGATGGGGTAAAATAAAGAAGCAAAGATTGGGTAAAATTGAAGTGGAATGTCTGGGCACATGCAAATGTGGGAGTCATGTTAAAATTCACTGTAAAGCAATAGGGTTATTCTTCTTACCATAATGCATCTGCATACCAAGTATGAAATCTATTCAAGCTTCTATCTTGAGACATCGTGTGAACAAGATTTTCAGAGTTTAAACCTTGTGATCCCAGACGACCTTTGACCTCCACCAAAAACAATAGGTTTCTTTCTCTCAATATGGGGCATCTACCTACCATGTTTGAGAACTGTCAGAGTTTCCCTTCTTGAGATAACGTGTAAACAATACAGTAAAGCTAGCCGCACACTACACGACACGACTTTGCACACGGCAACTCAACTCAACCGTCGGATCTCCAACAGTCGTGAAGTGTGCGTGAGTTTATGACTGCAACTGGTAGTTTTAAGACCAGTTTTAAGTCGCGTCCCCTTCAGTCAGGAAGAACGAACATGATGGTTCTTCCCGACTGAAGGCGACGCGACTTAAAACTGGACTTAGAACTTCCAGTCGCAGTCGTTTACTCACGTACACTACATGACTGTTGGAGATCAGACGATTGAGTTGCGGTGTGCAAAGTCGTGTAGTGTACGACTAGCTTAAGTGTCACAAACACACACTGACACATATATTGCATGTTCACTATTTTTGTACAGCCTGCCATATCAGCACAAGGAGCGATTTCAGAATTCAAAGTAACATAATTCTTACAAAAGAGTGAAGATTCACTATAAAACATTTCTTTTTGTCACATTTTTAATTGCAATTATTCCTTACTATGTTTATAATTTCTAGAGAATATAAGTTGCTGTATGTTTGTGACTATAACATGTACCTGAATTAGAATCTGGGAAGGACAGGTAGCAAATGTTCATTTTCTGGAGGAAAAAAGAAAAAAGTATAAAATAAAATGAAATCTAACATTTCAACCACTTTCAAATGTCGGGAAAACAATAAAAATGATATGCCAAGTTTAAACAATAATCCAATTTAATTTGCTCCTGAAAGTTTATCACATCCGAACACAAAAATAAAGAATGTACAGTATGGTAGCATTCTGACCCTTAGATGTGTAATCAACATACTGTACTACAGTACATGTAAGTTATAAAATAATGTTAAGGGAAGACTGCTAATGATTACTGTACCACATCCACACAGCAAAAATGTTAATGACCTGGTTCAAACCGTCTGTAATGATGTACTGAAATTTGAAAACTGTTCCCAAACTTATTATTTATTTCATATAGGGCCTATAAAAGGCCATTGTAATTACTCTTTTCAGGAATTAGACAATGAATTCCTTTCTGTGGGGAATGACAGCAAACAATGGTACAGTACTGTAGTTTATCTTTTGAAGGTATAAAGATTAACATGACTAAGAATCTAAGCTTCTTACAGGTATTTTTTCTCTGCTCATTCCATGCATGTGTTACTTTAAATGTCATGCATTAGTGAATTTTTACAATATTACAGGAAAGCAACTGTGGATCTATACTGTCCAATCTGTGGGTAGATAGACAATGCTTAATTAGTGCATGCTTGTAGCAGAGATGCTCTTAAGGCTAATCACAGCAAAGGAGGTCAACCTTTAAAGGTCAATCTGGTACAAACTACAAAAAGTTCCTACAATGTAGTAACATTTGTGTGCACTATGCATTTTTATAACAGCTACCACCATATATTGGCATGCATCCATATGACAGTCACCTTTTTTTCTTTTGTTTTTTTTTGGGGGGGGGGAGTGTTGTGTTAGACCACCTAGGAAAGGTCAAAGAACATTTTCCATCCTGTTATGTCAGTGTACAGTACAGTACAAGTCAAAAATGACCACAACATGCAAAAATACTGCAATGCATAGTTTTAGTTTTTTTTTTTTTTTTTGCAAAAATTTAGATGATGTTGTATAATGGAAATCCAGCATCCTCCAGGGCCCTGTTTCATAAAGGGTTAAGATTGATCTTAAGTTTGATTTCAACAGGAAGATGGCATGGCAGATCAAACTTAAGATTAATCGTAACTCTTTATGAAACAGGGCCCTGGACTCAAGGACTTCAATGTGATCACTATTTCACTAGAACAAAGACTAATTTTAGACAGATTGCAAGTGGACACCATTTCGCTGACAAACTTAAGAGACAAATGGGGAAAGTACAGTAAATGACCATTTGAAGGAGTGCTTGTCACTACAGACAACACACAGTACAACTGGTGTGCAATGAAACTGTGCTACTGTACCTTTTCCTCTCGAAACACAATTTAGTAATTTCATATTCAATGGAAGAAAGAATGTACAACTCACTTCTTTATCTGAAAGTTTTATGTGACTTGGATAGATGAACTGAAAGAAAAAATTAATGGAAATATTTATCAACACTGCAGTAATATTAAAATAAATACAGTTGTAGGTCCAGGATTTCTCAAAAGTCCTTAATGCATACCATGTATGTACAGTATGATTTAACATACTGTCCAACAGACACGTAATCAAGCCGCGACAACAGCCACAACCCTCTGACTCTAGGTGACTTGAAAATTTATCGGGAATTTTCCCTTATTGATATAGCACAGAGACTAGAGTCTATGACTTGACTCGAGCCGCTTAAATAGCAGCAGCTGACTTGACTTGCCAAAAAAAGAGCGACTTGACCATATCTCTGCTGTCCGGTAAGAAATGTTACATTGCTTCAAAGGAATGTTTGACTCTGTAAGTGCAAAAATGTCCTGGGATACAAGGCCCAAGCCACAAAGTCCCCATATATCATACGGCTTCAACTCCCAAATTGCAAAGTAAATTGAATTACAAAATTACTGATCATATCGAGCATATTTGCAACAAATACCTGTACCCTGCACCTGCAAAAATGAAAATGAGTATAAGAAAACAGCACAGCACAATTACTGCAGACAAGTCTACAAGAATTTACAACAGGTTGTATCATGCCATTGCACCATTTTCTCAACAACTCAACATGACAGAACAGTTTGTAGAGGAAGTGGCTGTATTTTGTATAAAGGATGTTTTATCAAGCATTTTGATTGAAGATTTAATGTATGTTCCTAGTACTGAATCCATTTGGTGTGAAATTTTTATTCCTGGGTCAAGTATTCTTATTGGTGTCTGCTATCATAGTACTTCTGCTACAGATGTTAATGAGGAGGCCCTCCATAGTGTTATTAGAGAAGCTTGTAGTAGATTTGCTAATGTTCTCATCTGTGGTGACTTCAATCATAGGTCTATTAATTGGGAGCTTTTACACTCCAGTAGTGAGGGTCAGAAGTTTTTAGATCTTTCTTTAGATTGTTTTCTTCATCAGCATGTTTGTGAGCCAACCAGAGGCAGCAATATTTTAGATCTAGTTATTTCTTCAGATGTGTCTATGGTGGATAGTTTGGAAGTACATGAACAATTTGCTAATAGTGACCATAACTTTATAACATTTAATCTGGTTTGCAATAATGTGAGGAAGAGCTGGAAGGAATTTTATTATGACTACAGAAGAGCAAATTATAAGACCAGAAAGCCCAAAGGCTTAGTGATTCCTTGCCTAGGGGAGGAGGTAGCTTTGTTACGCCAAGGTTCATCCCTCAAATTTATACTTCTTGACTATATCATTTTAGGATGTGTTAACACTAGACCCCTGCATCTTGAGACAAAATCTTGAGATGATAAGCATGAGATCCCTCACAGTTATCCTACTTGAGATATCATGTTAATATGGTCAGAACCTTTTAAAGTTCTGTGACCTGAAATGACCTTTCACCTCCATTTAACAGGATCAGCTATCCTATATGGCAATCTACATGCTAAATATGAACAATCCA